>JAVTVY010009554.1:0-44605 GCA_036873755.1 Hanleya hanleyi
AGTTGGTGGAAGAAATCTAGAAGTCTGAGTGCAAACAACATCAAGTGGTTAAATTTGGATGACAATGACAGAATACTGGTGCGAAAAATATTGAATATGAAATTGCATGCAGCAGCCAGCCCTTGAAATCAAATTTCAAACACATGTAAGTCAGAAGGAACAAACAGGGCATTCTGTGCCTCAGTGTCAAAAAATATGAACTTTCCTACCAATGCGGCAGCGACAGCTGGATCCACAGTCTTAAGACTGAATCTCGGTGAAGGAACATCACAGCATAAGAAACTTGAAGCACTCCCTGCACCCCTAGAAACTGGCTCATCTGCCTGCAAAAACCTACAACAAAACAAAAGCAATGCGATTATGAAAGATCATATAAACAGAGGCCAGAGGTTAAAAGAAGAAAAATCTACAATAAAGCAATTAAACTTAAAAACTATATAAAAGCTAAGAAAGCTAAAACCGATGCGGATAAGGCAAAAGAAAGAAGAGAAGGCTACAAGAAAAGACAACTTGGCAAACACATGCCTGACTTTGAGAAAGACCACATTATAAAGAACAAGAGTTGTCTCCCCTGATGTGTTGGACTCACCTGTTAATGCGTGAATTCAGGTGTGACCCTGAACAAACAATTTGGATACTGTTTACCCAAAAATACATGGCCTGAAGATTTCTCCATGGCCCTACACCTCTGTCTCTGATTATTAACAAAACTGACTTCTGCACTCAGGTGTGCAATATTGTGACAACTTGACTGATGACATAAGTGGCTTATGTCACTGGTGAATTCTTCTAAATTTATATTATGATGCAAAATAAATTTCAAACGATGAACGTGAATTATTCTCCATGTTTTCTTTCCAAAAGGCTGGATATTAATCACTCCATAATGGGGTGGCTGCTTCTTCTGCACCCCAGTCCACAGTAAACATGCTCCATTCGAGCCTAATTGGCTATTATAATTATTTTTTTCGAAATATTTTGCTCTCCACGCGGTATACAACTCCGCCATCTTTATCACTAAACTATGAAATTGACATCAGTGAGAGATTGTCATCCAGCCTCCTAGTATGACTTACCTGAACCGGTGACATATGTATTCTGTGTTTACGCTTTTAGGGCTCGGACCACTATTAAATTTACATTGACGGCCATGTTAATGAAAGTGCACCTGGCTGATTAATTAATTATTTTTGGACTTTCATCTCTTGGCAGTTTGTAGTTCCATTCAAGTCCTGCATCGCCATCTACTTCTTGGCGGGGGTCGCCCATCAAAATTTCGAACCAGAGCGTCCTGTTGGCAAGCACTGTACTTCCGGCGAATAACGTACCTCCAAAAAGCAGAGTCTACGCACCTGCATATAGTGCCTCAGACTGGCATGAATTATGCAGTGAATTCAAAATAAAAGTCACAACTCAAAAGGGCACTTGTCATGCTTAATGTTGGCCATGCAAGCCCTTGTCTCATTATCAAAAGGAAGCTGGGGAAAAATCAGCACAAAAACTTGTCCTCTATGGCAGAGGTTATTTAGAGGGGTTAACGGCTAGGGACTTTTTTTTTAGTGGTCCGAGCCCTACTAGACACATTAAATTCAACCAATCCAAATGAAATTTGGGAGGCATGTGACCTGTCCACTTACCATTTCATGTTAGCCTATCTGAGCTACTTCCATCAAATATGTCTCGGAATATGAACCATTAACTACATCTACCCCATCTTTCTTCACAATACACATGTATTCACTATAGTGTGAGGTGCCTTATGGCATTGCCTAAACCAAGAAAACTCCTGTCACTGAGGAGCTGATCAGTCTCAAAATGGATTCTGCATACATCTGTGAATCCTATACCTAAATAGAAATATCCCTAAACTGTTTCTGGATTTTTCAATAAATTTTTAAAAAAGATGCCAAAAATTCAGATTTTGGGGATTTTTATGGTAAATATGATATTTCAGTGGAAAAACTAAAAATGTGTACCTGTCAAATTCTGGTCTGTATGAAAGGGGGACATCTAATACACAAATAAATGCCAGGCAGTGGCAAAAAAATAAATAGCAAGACCCTGATTTCACTCCTGCATACCATAATACACATAATCATGTGTATCCATTAGGGTGATACGTGCAATACATTACTGTGATCAGCCTATGATGAAAGGTGTCAGATCAATTGACACACACTTTTGTCATAGAGACAGATAGTATATAAACTTTACCAATTACATAGCTATCTCATCACATCTCTAAAACATCACCAGATCAGCATGCGAAACTCGAAGAAACGGAAGCGAGTTAAGAAAGGAAAGCGAGGGAGCTTGGTCACCCGGTTCAAATTGGGTCATAAATTACTTCCCCAAAAAGTCTGCCATGCACAGGAGACACCCTCAACTTCAGGCATCATAAAAAACTCTGAATAGGTGGAAACAACTAAACAGAATGAGCCAAAATCAGCATGGCACCCCAGGTATGACAGAGAGGAATTCAGCAAAGTCACCAGAGTTGGTTATGATGGCCATACCTACATAATTCTGGATGAGGAAGGAAGGTCTGGGAAGGCAAAACTATTACATCCGAAGGAGTCGAAGAAGCCGGATTTGGCAGAAAAGTATGCAAAAGGCTCCAGCAGAGCAGGGGAGGATAGGTCTGAGACTGTTGCATGCTGGGAAACTGCAAGATATGTGAAATAAGGCAAAACAGGACCACGCCACCATTACACCTACCCGCCCACTTCCACAATTTGCCGTCAGTGAGGTGAAAAGAGGATTATGCTGGAAACAAACTTATGCAGGGGACATAACTGCAATAGTACAAAGACTACCTAAGGTGTTGGAGTGAGTGAGTGAGTGAGTGAATAGGGTTTAACGTCGCTTTCAACATTAAGGTGTTGGATGCAACAATTGACTGTTATGATGGAAACTGTGGAAGTTGTAGAAGGCATGCTATAGTTTGTGGTGGAGGGGTTAATACTAGTTGGCGGAAGAAATCTAGAAGTCTGAGTGCAAACAACATCAAGTGGTTAAATTTGGATGACAATGACAGAATACTGGTGCGAAAAATATTGAATATGAAATTGCATGCAGCAGCCAGCCCTTGAAACCAAATTTCAAACACATGTAAGTCAGAAGGAACAAACAGGGCATTCTGTGCCTCAGTGTCAAAAAATATGAACTTTCCTACCAATGCGGCAGCGAGAGCTGGATCCACAGTCTTAAGGCTGAATCGCGGTGAAGGAACATCACAGCATAAGAAACTTGAAGCACTCCCTGCACCCCTAGAAACTGGCTCATCTGCCTGCAAAAACCTACAACAAAACAAAAGCAATGCGATTATGAAAGATCATATAAACAGAGACCAGAGGTTAAAAGAAGAAAAATCTACAATAGAGCAATTAAACTTAAAAACTATATAAAAGCTAAGAAAGCTAAAACCGATGCGGATAAGGCAAAAGAAAGAAGAGAAGGCTACAAGAAAAGACAGCTTGGCAAACACATGCCTGACTTTGAGAAAGACCACTTTATAAAGAACAAGAGTTGTCTCCCCTGATGTGTTGGACTCACCTGTTAATGCGTGAATTCAGGTGTGACCCTGAACAAACAATTTGGATACTGTTTACCCAAAAATACATGGCCTGAACATTTCTCCATGGCCCTACACCTCTGTCTCTGATTATTAACAAAACTGACTTCTGCACTCAGGTGTGCAATATTGTGACAACTTGACTGATGACATAAGTGGCTTATGTCACTGGTGAATTCTTCTAAATTTATATTATGATGCAAAATAAATTTCAAACGATGAACGTGAATTATTCTCCATGTTTTCTTTCCAAAAGGCTGGATATTAATCACTCCATAATGGGGTGGCTGCTTCTTCTGCACCCCAGTCCACAGTAAACATGCTCCATTCGAGCCTAATTGGCTATTATAATTATTTTTTTCGAAATATTTTGCTCTCCACGTGGTATACAACTCCGCCATCTTTATCACTAAACTATGAAATTGACATCAGTGAGAGATTGTCATCCAGCCTCCTAGTATGACTTACCTGAACCGGTGACATATGTATTCTGTGTTTACGCTTTTAGGGCTCGGACCACTATTAAATTTACATTGACGGCCATGTTAATGAAAGTGCACCTGGCTGATTTATTAATTATTTTTGGACTTTCATCTCTTGGCAGTTTGTAGTTCCATTCAAGTCCTGCATCGCCATCTACTTCTTGGCGGGGGTCGCCCATCAAAATTTCGAACCAGAGCGTCCTGTTGGCAAGCACTGTACTTCCGGCGAATAACTTACCTCCAAAAAGCAGAGTCTACGCGCCTGCATATAGTGCCTCAGACTGGCATGAATTATGCAGTGAATTCAAAATAAAAGTCACAACTCAAAAGGGCACTTGTCATGCTTAATGTTGGCCATGCAAGCCCTTGTCTCATTATCAAAAGGAAGCTGGGGAAAAAATCAGCACAAAAACTTGTCCTCTATGGCAGAGGTTATTTAGAGAGGGGTTAACGGCTAGGGACTTTTTTTTAGTGGTCTGAGCCCTATTGGGACCTGCCTATCAAGTCAATGGGTGGGTGCATGTAAAATTAGGATTTTTTCCCGAAACTATAAAAAGCGGAACACGGACTTTACCCCTACAATAGGGGTCTGTATTATACAATATAAGGGAAAATGCCTGTATGGGGTATGGGGATGGTCAATTTTTTTCGTGAGCTTTACTATGGCTTGTGGGGTCGCGTTTTTCTCGTCTCGCCAAGAAAATGACAATGGGAAGGGTCCCGGAGCGAATCGGTGCAACCGAGGTCTGTATATAGGCCCATAGGCTGACCATGGGGGGTATAGGTCCAACCTGGAAAATGTACACACGTTCATTGTGATATGGGTTGCTTGGATTTGTTTTTCACGTCTCGTCATTTAGAACACGATGGGAAGGGTCCCGGAGCGAAACGGTGAAATTTTTGGAGAAAGTCACCGAGGCCTGGGTAGGCCCATAGGGCTATACTGCATGGCTATGGGTGTATAGGTCCATGCGGGGTGGACGTTTTGGGATCTAGGTGGGCCACTAATGGTCCGATGGGGTTGAGTGAGGTATCAATGTGAAGCCTATGTGAGGGGGCAACCGATGGGATGGATGTGGGGTAGGAATATCGTCATTATGCGCATGGGCAATAGACAAAGTGTATGGAAATAGACGTTTTGGGATCTAGGGGAGCCACTAGTGGGCCGATTGGATCGAATGAGGTATCAATGTGAAGCCTATGTGAGGGGGCATCTGATGGGGTGAGTGCGGGGTTGAAATATCGTCACTCTGCGCATGCGCAGTGGACAAAGGGTATGGAAATAGACGTTTTGAGGTCTAGGTGGGCCACTAGTGGGCCGATGGGATCGAGTGAGGTATCCATGGGAAGGCTATGTGAGGGGGCTAGACTAGGGTGTCGTTTCCTTTCTGCTGCACCGGTCACGTGGGTTGTGACGTCACTTCCGGGTTTCACCTCCAAACCCAGAAGAGTTCCAATGTTCTCTTTGACGTCCGGATGTTCAACCTCCGGGGTTTTTTCCGAGCGCGCGCGCGCGCGCGTCATCACCGGCAATGCGCGGAGGAATGTCGGATCAAAAGGTCAAAGGTCACATCCAGGTCAAAAGGTTCAAGGTCTCCCTTTCGGCAAGGTTCGGAGACAATGTTGCGGCATCGATATACAAAGATCTTGAACCCCAAAAGGAGATTGTAAATTAACCTGGGAAGGATGGGCAGTTCCATTTGGACCAATCAGCGGTCGAGAAAAAGAGCCAATGAGCGATCGATAAAAGAACCAATGGACGGGTACTAGAATTTCGCTCACGTCTGCGCCTACATCCGGGTACTGGGATGCTTTCGCCTACGTCCGCGCCTACATTCGGGTCCTTGCAAACCCGGGTAATGTTTTCTGGACATGGATGGGTTACCTTTGGCTCCATTCTAGGCCACTGATTGGCTAATCCGGTGTTCAAAGCCAGTTTCATGCATTATGCTCATATAGAAAACACACAAGACAGGGTTTTTTGGTGAGATCTTTGTTTTTTATTCAGTAACAACAACAACGTGAGAACAACCACGTGAAAACTGAAGCCCAGAACAGGGGGCTTGTACATTGAAAGAACTGAAGCCCAGAACAGAGGGCTTGTAAACTTAATCCCAGAACAGCGCACGTGTGTACATTGAAAGAACTTAAGCCCAGAACGGGGCTTGTACATTGAAATGATGGGCGGCCCAGTCATATACGAGTGAGTGAGTGAGTGAATAGGGTTTAACGTCGCTTTTCAACATTTTTACAGCTATATCACGACGGGGAAGGGAAGGTAGGGGAGGGGGAGGGACAGGGGCATCTAGTTGTAACAGAGCAGATCTAATGCTGCCATTGTATAGTGCTGTCCCACTGAAATATCATGCGGTCAGTCAGTCATATACGAGTACATCGCGGTCCTCGGCCTTGGGGCACTCGTCAAACATCCGTACGATAGTAGATAAGGTCCTTCCCCGGCAGCGATGGTACAGGTAAAACAAGCAATATTGTCCGCACACGCTACTGTTCAGGCTTTGCAACGTTTGAATGTTCCAACACCACGTCTCTGTGCCTTGATCCATGAAGTCTGTTAAATCGGGATGGAGGGGTGGCAGGCCGTACGGGTCAAAGTATTCGCCCTGCTGTTCCGTCAAGTACACGGCCACCCAATGTTCACCGGGCCGATCCATCGGGTCCGTGTTGAGAACGTATGCAGCAGGATACACACGGTCTAATGGGAACACATCTCGGGCGAACACCCCTTGAAAGACCATACGTGTCCCTGGGTCATTCTCCAACACGGTGGTTATCTGGTCTGTATCCATGTTAGGTGGAAAAGTCACACAGGACGTTGCGCGCCTTGTCCACTTGAATGATGTTGTCGAACTCGGCGTAGCAGATCACATTGACGGTGGTCCCCAGGGCTCGTGCAAAGTGGATTTCCAACCGTAAATTGCCTTGCTTTGCCAGGGCCAGCTGATGGTCGTTCTCTAAGGTGGGGGTCAGATCGAAACAGAACAACGTGTATCCGTTCGCGTAGTCCTCCCGACTGATCAAATTCTCCTCGTCCTGGTTGATTTGACCGGTGGCTGTAAACAGACTCTGATAGGCTCGAATGAAATTCCTGCGCCCAAAGTTCGGTGTTAAGGCCGTGGCTGGCACCTGTTGTCCATCCACATGCAGGGCCACAAAATTGATGCCGAAATGTTTAGTCAAACGGATTCTCTGGGTAGGCTCCGCTGAAACTGGTATTTTCCACACAGGCCAGGATCAATCGCTTGGGTAGTTCCCCCAGGAACAGGTTTTCTTTTTTGGCGCCCATATTTCCAGAAGGCACAGAGAACACTTTGGTTTGTACACGTCGGATAGGGTACTGGACTGGTTTTGTTTCCAAGGCTTTCATGTGTCCCAATTGAACGGCTGGATTCGGTTTCACTTTTCAGACATACAGGACTGCGTCTTGGATAACAATCTTATAGTCAGCTGCATGCCCCTCTACGTTAGTGGCCATCAAGGCGAAGGTCGGAGGCGCCCGTATCAGTCGGATTTTGATGGGGATCTTGTTCAAGAGGTACCGGTCTTGCATGAACATATCTGCATGTAGTCGACCCATGAGATTCACCGAGGCACCGTTCGCAGTGAAAGCCTTCCGTTTGTTATATCCCACATTGTCCACCGTGTCCATGTGCTCGGGTGTGTCCTGGTAGAATAAACCGGCTGTCAGCTGAGATTGTTTAGCCTCTTGGCCATACGACAACAGTGTCTCGATGTAGGCCTGATAGGGGTACGTGTTGGTCGAGTCACTGATGAGTTTGTCGCTGAGAAATATATCCACCTGTTGAAACATCGAGTGCAGCCAGAGATTCGTCGGGCCCACCGTTGCAGCTTGGATGATTCTGGAGCCATCCCCATTGACCACCTTGGCTTTCACATACAAGTATGTATGGGCTAAATCCACATAGGCCGTATCCGCATTACTGATGGTGAACTCGATGGGCCCTGTTTCATTGATTCTGGAGAGCGGGAGATGCTCCACCCATAATCCTTGTTCGGCACTGGTCTGTGTGGGCGGCTGAATGCGACGTTAAACCCTAATTCTCTCTCTCTCTCCCTGTGTGGGCGGCACGGTTCACAAATCAAATTCACTGTTGGCGGAGGAACAGGACTCGCGTGGATCAAGGACATGTTTAAGAAAAGATATCCTGGGTCTTCGATGTGCGTCGTCGCTGGGTCGGTCGTCGACTGGTGCGTGGTCTCGGTGGGGCAGCTCTTTTATTCCCTACAGTGCGTTGTGCTTTGGCCACCAAGACGCCTCCCGCTTCTTTGACCCGCCGTTTCAAGGCTTCTTTGGGTGCCGTACCCCCCAAGACATCATCGGCCACTTGCAGTCCACTGCGTACCGCTTGTTTGCCGATTGCTTTCACCCCACGCGTCACCAAGGGCAGGAACGTTTTGACGATGCTGCGAGTATGTTCCCCAGCCCATGTCCTCGTTGCATGCGTGCACCGCTAAAGGCCGGAAAGCCACCCCCGGCCTGTTGGGCATAATAGTCCATATAGCTGCGTGCATCGCACTCGTAAGGTACTTTCATTATGCAAAGTGGGGAGCACGTGCTTGTCGAAAATGAAGTGTCAGCACCACTTTTCCTCGTTCGAATGCCACCGGTCGTCCCGTGTCATCTCTTATATCCGCCGAGATAGTGTTGATGTCGGTTCGTCGTACGGGCAGGTACAGCATCTGGGTGAAACTGTGGGTGATTTGATCTCCATACGTCTTTTTAATGGGGACCACCCGTAACAGAGGTGTGTTGATATTGCCCACGATGTGGTTGTCCACCACGTCCGAGTAGACGTAGAGTCCGTACATACCCGACTTCATATCCATCGGGATCTCGCCTTGGTGGGCAGTGGGACCAGCGAACGTCCGTAGATCGAAACCCAGCATTTGCTGTAGGATAGGACTCAGTACGACACTTGCGTTGGCGGTGAGAAGGATCTGCGCCTTGTCGTTGTGTGCGTTGTAATCGAAGTCCACGTGATTCTTGAAGGGAAAGGATTTGATGGGTTTTGATGTATTCGTGACCTCCCGTAGAGCCTTATAATGCAACAGTCTTGTCAGCCCACCCATGAACTCCTTGGGGGTATCGTATTGGCCTTCGGGGAGGGTGAGTCGGGTGTCTTTTCCTTCGTAAGTCACCTCGTACCACACTTCATTGGCTCGCACGTTGTACCACGAGTAAGGGTATTGGATATCCACGAGGCCACATTCCCAGCGCCCAGGTTATTGCAACGGTTGCGGTAACTGGGTGACGTACTTGGCCACGGTGTTGTCAGGAAACACATCCAGCGAACTGTTACTGGGTAGGGTGAGGTAAAACATGGCGACTGAGCAGTCCTGCTGCTGCTGTTGGTTTTAATAGGTGTTCCAGGTCTTGGGCGGTTATGTCCGGCGTCGTGTTCGTCGCGGTGACTTGCTACGTGTCACGGCTCTGGAGATGTGGGGTGTCCTGATCAAGGATGGTTTTTTAAAGGTCTGAAAAAAGGTGCCCGTTGTGGTGATCGTGTTTTGGGGGGTGACTCCGGTTCCCATTCGGCTTCCCAAGAAGGTAGTGGGCCACTCGGCGATTGCTGGGTTCGCTGCATAAAGGCCCAGCGGTGGGGGTTCCCCACCAATTCCTGTGGTACATGCATGTCTTTCAAGCCTTGAGCGAAGACCTCCAATCCTAGAGGATCCGTGTGCGACCTGCGTTGACGCATCAGGTCATTCACTAAATCCGTCATGTGGGTCCCGGGGACCACCTGATTCTATACCAGTAGTTCGCCTTTATCATTCCAAGTCATGGTAGGATTCTGTTTCATCCGTTGTAATACCAGGCCAGCTTGTTTCTTGAACGAGACAGGTACACTCTTCAGCACTTCGTCTTCGGCCCACTGTAGGGCTGTGGGTGCTACCCCTGGTAATGGCGGCTGTTGGAGCGGTGCTTAGGTCGGCAGTGTGTCACGTGGTGGTGGTGGTGGTGGTGGGGTAGAGAGGGTTTTGTATTGGCCCATGAACGTCATGTACCGTTGAAGCGTCTCATTGTACCGTTGTCCTTTCTCACTGTCACTTAACCCCGGTCTCCAAGATCTGTTGCATCTCTCCATCGAGGGTGTTTATGGTCGTCACCGTAGGTGGGACAGGGTAGGCCGATTGGAGGTTTTGAAGGAACCGTGGTTCGACGAGGACCATTTTTTTCGTGTGGTTCATTGTCGGCCGAAGAGTCCACCCAATACTGGACCCAACACGGAAGCGGCCAACGGTGCTAAGATGGCCCCGAGAAAGCCGCCTTTCTGTAACACCTTTTTCTTTTGTGTTTGAGAGATTCGCTTCTGGACTAGGGTTCGGAGACCTGTCTTATGCTTGGCCAACTTGGTCTTCTGAGCCGGAGTCAGTGGAACGTTGCCTTTTAACAGGTTGTACCCGATCTCGCACAGACGTTCAGGGTCCGCACCGCGTACAATGGTTCGGACCAACTCGGGTGGGGCCGTCTTCAATACAAGGAGCGTTGGAGCGTGATTCCGTACTCGCGCAGACATGTACAACTAATGCTAACAACTGGGCCAGCCTTGCCATTTGACGAAATGAAACAGTTTGCCACGTCGACGTTCCGTTTTCAAATTCTGTTCCACCGTGTAGTAGTCTTGCTGTGTTTTTACGACAGGCTGTAATTCCGTCTCGTAAAACGTCCCTAGCAACGGTTCCCCTTAACGATCTTCCAGTTCATAGACTCGCTGCTGTCGGGGTAGGCGCCGTTTAATCAGGAAGTGTTCATCGCTCCAGTTGGGCAAGTAACTTTTCTCAAATTGACCTTGGACTTTACTGATCCGTACAGGGTCCCCGACCTTATACACCGCCTTCGTCGATCGCTGCGATTGCCTGGGGTACAAGACACGCCGGATTTGGGCTTCATTGCGTTGGGTCACGGTAATGGGGGCTCTCTCTATACTCCGGTGATAGGCTCGATTGTAACCACTCACAAGTTTCGGGAGAACATCGATGTACCGCCTTGTATTCTTATAGGTGAAATATTTATACATGCGGCCTTTGAATGTTCTGTTGAACCTTTCCACCACGGAAGCCTTGGTCTCGTTGTACGTATGAAAGAAAAACACCTTCTGGGCTTTCAGAAACTGTTGGAACGGTCTGTTGAGGAATTCCGTGCCTTCGTCGGTTTGCAAATACAAAGGTTTGCGCCCGGTCTTGAAGATGTCTTTGAAGGCCGCTATGAGATTCGCCCCCGTTTTCGTCCGGATGGGTACCACCCACGCATACTTGGATAGGATATCGATGCACGTCAAGATATACCGATTCCCATCGTTGTGTTTGGCAAAGGCGCTCATATCGACCAAATCCGCTTGCCACTGGGCATCTATTCCTCCCACGATGACCGGTTCCGTAGAAAATGGCGACGGACAGATCGATGTAAGGTATAGGTGTCTTGTTTTCCTAACCAATCTCGGACTTGGGCACGTTGTATCCCCTGGGGTTTGGCCGCTCGATAGAGAGCCGACAATGCACTATAGGCCGCCGGATTGTCGGGACTGTAGTATAAGTTATCCAACACCTCCCACCAGCGCTTTATGGTGACAAATGATGATGGACCCTGGTTCTATCGTTTATTTATAACGGGTATATCTTGGGCCGGAGTTTCTTTCTGATTTTCTTCGTTGGCTTCCGCAGTGTCCATGGTAAATGACCAGTCCAACTCGTCTGATGACCGCTTGATAAGCACTTGATCCACATCTACCACGGCATCTTCCAATGTAGACCATAGATCAGGGTGAAGAGTAAAATGCACTGTACCCCCATCTAGCCGAGCCAATTGAGCAAAGAAAGGGCCGCGTCGGATGTACACATCGTGACACAAGTGGATGAGGTAGCCGTCCAGTTCACCAGACAACACCCGTTTGAATTTGGTCCAGCCCTCTCGGGACAGACAAATGTGAGCCGGGCACGGTTGTGTAGGATCCGCATCACAGATGTCTCCCACCTCCTCCATGATATCGAACTTATCTGCATATACGTGCAGGAAAACCTCGGGGGTCAAGCTGAGATACGCCAGTATTATATGCTCCGTCATGGTCAGTACGTGAATGGTACCAGATTTGACTGTCTCTCGTATTTATAGGAGATCCCCGTGAGATCAAAGGATCGGGTGGTCAAAGTCTTGATGGGTAATCAATGGCATCGTCGTCTGGTTCATTGCTAGACATTTGTTCATTGGGTTCTGCCGCCGCTTCTCTTAGGGCACGAGCCCACTCCAACTGAACAGCTGACCGCTCGTCCGGTGTAAACAGCTGGTCCACGATAGGCACCACTTTCTCCAAGACTGTCCACAGATCGGGGTCTAGGGTGAAGCCTCGCGTAGGGTCTTGGTAGCGGCCCAGGCGTGGGAAGAAGGGTCCACGGTATACGTAGATGGCATTGTCTATGTGGATGAGGTGTCCGTCGAGCTCGCCGCTCAACACCCGTTTAAATTTGGTCCAGCCGTCACGGTGTAGTGTAACCGTATTCGATACGGTCTCAGCGCGCGACCAGCAAACATCTCCACGGTCTTCCACGAGGGTGACTTTATCTTCATAGACGTGTAACCCCACCCGGGGTGTAAGGGGAAGGATGGCTCGTAGAACTGGTGACATGGTTGACCCAATGACGAACGGTGAATGACACACACTCTGACTGTCTTTCGTATTTATGGTGAGGTCACACTGTCAATGCCACAGCGCCAGGGTCAATAGGGCACAGACCATGACTAGGCCAACCAGCCGCCGCTGGTTCCGACGTGAGCGCTCGTGGTCCATAGCCCGAGCATCAAGGATGGCTGTCATAGTCCAGTAGTGGTGAGTGATAGCACACCTCTCCATCGAGTGCACTCTGTGGAGGACCGCTTCTGTGAACTCGTTCAGGATCTGGCGTCGCCCCTCGTTGTCGTCGCCATCTGCAAACATGGACCGAACCACTGCTCGGTAACCCGTGAGTCAATTAACCACGGTGGCATGCTGTAAAATGCGAGTCGCATAGGGCTGGATCTCCGTCATGGCTCTGCAACCGTAGAAATGAAGGTGTGTGATCCAGAGGGACGTGTTTTATAGACCATGTCACACATGCGCGCCTAGATGTAGCTCTACGGGTGTAGTCCGTGATACGTACTATTCTGATTGGTTATGTGGCTCCTATAGAGATAGTACCTTATCGAAAATGGGGACTACTTGTTCCAAAGCCGTCCATAGATCGGGGTCCAGGGTAAAACCATCGTCGTTCAGACAGAGGAGTCGAGCGAAAAAGGGACCGCAGAAAATGTAGACGTCGTCTCACAGGTGAATGCTATCACCGTGCTGGTCACCCAACAACACCCGTTTCAAGGTAGTCCATCCTTCCGGTGACAAAGAGACGTGCGCTTTGGGTTCAGACGTACACCAACACCTAAGTCCGCTATCGATGAGGTCCACTCAATAGGGTGCAGCCAGGTGTAAGCCTCCGGGTAGCCACAGTCCCTTCTTTCACCTCGGGGTGTAGTAAGTCATCCACCTCGGGGAGTACATCTTTCAATGCCATCCATAAGGGTGGACAGAGTGTGATATAGGTACCTCCACTCTGTTCCAACCGGGGAAAAAGGGAATCCTCTCCAGCAGTGCGTATGTGCACACCGACTTCCACGTGCATGAAATCCCTTTCGGGGTCTTTTCCCTGTAACAATCGTGTCAATAGAGTCCAGCCTGATAGCGATAACAAAATCTTCATCTTCTGCGGTGCGTCTTGGACCAGCTCCAGGTGATCGTCATTGACGATGAGGTAGACGTCGGACGTCAGTTGGAATAACGCAAGCTCTGTTCCGCTCGCTGCCATGGTGGGGAATGAAAAGCGAACGGCTAGAGAGGTGGCTTTATAGTGTACCTGTTGGGTAGGGGTTTATACACCGTGCGTGGCACTTGTTATACTCGCTTGCGCCATAAGGTCAATAAGGTTAGAAATGCGCCTTTTCTACTACGCCCTGTGACGGCCCTTCGTGAAAGTCCGTGATTGTTCGGTAGTGTAATGTTATTTTGTATAGGATTTCATTTAACATGAGATTTCACTAGTCAAAGCTTAAGCAAAAAATAAGGATAAATAGGCCAATGAATGCAGCAATGCCCTAAATATTCCCACTTTTATACACCTACATAGAAGTACCCGGATGTAGGCGCGGGCGTAGGCGAAAGCATCCCAGTACCCGGGTGTAGGCGCAGCCGTGGGCGAAATTCTAGTACCCGTCCATTGTTTCTTTCATCGATCGCTCATTGGCTCTTTTTCTCGACCGTTGATTGGTTCAAATGGAACTGCCCATCCTTCACAGGTTAATTTACAATCCCCTTTTGGGGTTCAAGCTCTGTATATCGATGCCGCAACATTGTCTCCGAACCTTGCCGAAAGGGAGACCTTGGACCTTTTGACCTGGATGTGACCTTTGACCTTTTGACCCGACATTCATCCGCGCAGTGCCGGTGATGACGCGCGCGCGTGCTGTCGGAGAACCCGCGCGCGCGCGCGCTGCGGCCGGGGCGGGCCGAGCCGGGCCGGGAAAAACGCCGGAGGTTGAACATCCGGACGTCTAAGAGAACATTGGAACTCTTCTGGTTTGGAGGTGAAACCCGGAAGTGACGTCACAACCCACGTGACCTGCGCAGCAGAATGGAAACGACACCCTAGTCTAGCCCCTTCACATAGGCTTCACATGGATACCTCACTCGATCCCATCGGTCCACTAGTGGCCCACCTAGACCCCAAAACGTCTATTTCCATACCATTTGTCCACTGCGCCTGCGCATAGTGACGATATTTCAACCCGCACTCACCCCATCAGATGCCCCCTCACCTAGGCTTCACATTGATACCTCACTCGATCCAATCGGCCCACTAGTGGCTCCCCTAGATCCCAAAACGCCTATTTCCATACACTCCGTCTATTGCGCATGCGCGGAATGACGATATTCCTACCCCACATCCATCCCATCGGTTGCCCCCTCACATAGGCTTCACATTGATACCTCACTCAACCCCATCGGACCATTAGTGGCCCACCTAGATCCCAAAACGTCCACCCCGTATGGACCTATACACCCATAGCCATGCAGTATAGGCCTATGGGCCTACCCAGGCCTCGGTGACTTTTTCCAAAAATTTCACCGTTTCGCTTCGGGACCCTTCCTATCGTGTTTTAAATGACGAGACGTGAAAAACAAATCCAAGCAACCCATATTACAATGAACGTGTGTACATTTTCCAGGTTGGACCTATACCCCCCATGGCCAGCCTATGGGCCTATATACAGACCTCGGTGACTTTTCCCTAAAATTTTACCGATTCGCTCCGGGACCCTTCCCATTGTCATTTTCTTGGCGAGACGAGAAAAACGCGTCCCCACAAGCCATAGTAAAGCCCACGAAAAAAATTGACCATCCCCATACCCCATACCGGCATTTTCCCTTATATTGTATAATACAGACCCCTATTGTAGAGGTAAAGTCGGTGTTCCGCTTTTTGTAGTTTCGGGAAAAAATCCTAATTTTACATGTACCCACCCCATTGACTTGATAGGCAGGTCCCAATAAGCCCGGGGACCGATATTAGCCCTTTTGGCTAGGGTTTATAGGTCCGTATTCCGCTTTTTATATTTTCGGGGACAAATCCTAATTTTACATGCACCCACACCATTGACTTGATAGGCAGGTCCCAATAAGCCCGGGGACCGATATTAGCCCTTTTGACTACGGTTGATAGGTATTTTCCCCTATTTTATGGGTAAAGTCCGTGTTCCGCTTTTTTTCCGGAGAAATTTTCCATGCACCCACCCATGACTGGATGCCCCTTCACGAATGCTTCACTTTGATACCTCACTCGACCCAATCGGACCATGCAGCGTATTTGAAGTCTGGGGACTACTTTTTCTCCGCGGAAGCTTTTTCCCGCGACCGCATCACCACCAGACCGCATCACCGCGGAAGAATACACACACAGCTGGTGGCGCCCCCTGGCGCCACAGGCGCCCCAGAGGTGAAAGGCGATGTGGCGTCCCCTATACCTTTAAGCTGGAAACAGCGCCCCCTGGTGGATGCAAGAGTTACCTCCCCCGGCAAAATAATAATGGATTTCACCTCTCCCTACTACTAACTATATTATAAAACTTGAAATAAAGATTACATTTCTTTTTCAAAGTGAGCATAGACAGCTCAAATACGTATATGTACAATCAATACGTATATAGTTAGAAACAATTGACCGTGCAATTTGGACGACGTTCTTGGTGTAACTTTGTGTCATGCTACGTGAATTATATAATCCCTTTTCTGACAGAGGTATTAACAATGTAATAGTTGGAGTGGAGGTATCATTTACAGTATGGAATGGGGCACCAGCCTTGTGGGTAAACCCTCACATTTGTATGGAAATAAAACAATATAATGCCAAATGTTTTCAATCATACATGTGTAAGCTACATAATATAATGTGCACTGGTAAAGCTGGGACACCACAAACTCAGTTTTAATTGATATAGTAAGTTAAATGTGTGGACATATGGTTTGTGTAAAAGCTTTAAGATAAATCATATGATGTGGAATAGACGGAATTGAAGCAAATTTTGTCCTTCATTTAAGGCAACACGAAATTCAAAACTGATAGAGGTTCAGTACTGCGGGATTCCCCCGCCTGGTTATTAATATTGTACTTCTGAAACAAAAAAATAATGTCATCAAACTATTAGCAATTACTATAAAGGAATATATTGTAGATGATTTGTTGTATGTGTGTGTATATACAATGTACACTGCATCTCATACCTAATAGTAGGTTAGTTTCACATATAAGAGATAAAATTTGAAATTGAAATATGAGGGTATGAGGTCGGGCAATACATTGAATAAGTGTAGAATGATGTAAGCTCCCAGAATATATGAGGGTATATGAGAGATAGAGGGTGTGGCTCTGTGCCCCCGGGGGTGAGGACATGCTCCCGGGGGTACATTGTAGTGGATGGGTTGAATAAGTGTAGATGGCGGATGGGTTGAATAAGTGTATGATGATGTAAGCTCCTTGAATACATGATGGTATGGGATCCGGCAAAGGTTACTTTAAGAGATATAGGGTGGGGCTCAGTACCTCAGGGGTGGGGACATACTCCCTGGGGTAGTGAATGGGTTGAATAAGTGTAGCATGATGTAAGCTCCCAGACTATATGAGGGAATGGGGTCGGGCGAAGCTTTGTCTAAGAGATAGAGGGTGGGGCTCGGTGCCCCAGGGGTGGGGACATGCTCCCCGAGGGTAGTGGATAGGTTGAATAAGTGTAGCATGATCTAAGCTCCCAGACTATATGAGGGTATGGGGTCGGGTGAAGCTTAGTTTAAGAGATAGAGGGTGGGGCTCAGTGCCCCAGGGGTGGGGACATGCTGCCCGAGGGTAGTGGATAGGTTCAGTAAGTGTAGCCAGATGTAAGCATTTGAAATATATGAAAGTTCGGGGGTCGGGCTGGCCTTAGTTTAGGAGACATAGGTGAGACTGAGAAGCTGTGGACAAGAAAATCTTCTAAGTCCAAACCTTTAACATTTACTTGGTCCTGGGGTCCCAGGGGTGGGAACATGCTCCCCGAGGGTAGTGGATGGGTTCAACAAGTGTAGCCAGATGTAAGCATTTGGAATATATAAAAGTTCGGGGGTGGGAATGGCTTTAGTTTAGGAGACATAGGTGAGACTGAGAAGCTGTGGGCAAGAAAATCTTCTAAGTCCAAAACTTTAACATTTACTTGGTCCTGGAGTCCCAGGGGTGGGAACAGGCTCCTCGAGGGTAGTGGATGGGTTCATTATGTGTAGCCCGATGTAATCATCTGAAATATGAGGGTTCGGTGGTTGTGCAGGCGTTAGAATCAAACTTTAACATTTACTTGGCCTTGCGGATAGACGGAAAGACATATAGACAGACGGACATCATTGTGGCACCTATATCGAGCTTTCCGCAGCTAAAGTTACGGGCTCGATGAAAAAAATATAGATAAAATCTCAAGGTGAACTGCACAGCTTTTAATTTTATCTAAAATGTTGCTTATATACATCTTGTCTTATGTGACATAACTTTTATACGTTTTTGGGGCAAACATATTTTGCAAAATTGTACTAATAACAATATTTAAGTTATCCTGTTATAAATCCGTCTTGAAAACTTGCATCGCTTGTCTCTCTTGATTTGTAGAACGTTATGACGTTATAGCGGCCCCCTTCATTCAAGTTTTATTTAAATGTGACGCCATGTTACGTCGGATGAATGAGCGAGGACCACTATAACGTCATGACGTTCCAAAAACAACGGGAGGTAAGCGATGATGTTTTTTAAAGTTATGGCTCCCGTTTTCTGTTTTGACTTCTCATATACCCAAAGTAAAACAATACCCACAGAACTATTACCACACATATTTGTAACAACTATAGAAGTTCTTGTTTTAGGACATTTTAACAGAACATTGGAAAGCTTTTCAGTTCACCTTTAATATTGTTGTATGGCTAATATAATCTTTTCATACAAAAGTTAAAATTGGGGGTTTGTCCGATTGGGGTTTTGCCCGCTGGGGTTTTGTCCACTGGGTTTTGTCCGCTGGGGTTTTGTCCACTGGGGCTTTATCCGCTGGGGTTTTGTCCTACACCCGTTGGGCACATATCTTTGTTAACTTGAAGACGTCAAGTTTCGAAATATTCGCCCAGATGGTCTAGACACTGCTGAGGTCTTCCTGCAATTCTGACATAATTACCAGTCATTTGCTCATAGCATATTGAAAAGCTGCTTGTGAAGAATTATACAATGTAGGTCTGTTAATGTCAAATGAGAATGATAGGCTATCGATGAATATATTGAACATGGCACGATAAGACGGCCTTTTTTCCTATACGATGTGTGATTGAAATCGAAAAAAAAGTAAAATATCCTAAGAATATATTTGTTATCATTTAGATAGTGATCGTATAACAGTATTTTCGTTATTTTGGGATAACACTATCTTAGTATAGCACAAATTCTAGTGCTGAAAATTTGGTCGAGTCCCGTGCGGGATTCGAACCAGCGACCCCAGAGTCCGGCACCTAATCGCCAGTAGTGTATGTCGGCCCGTTGGCCGAGTGGTTTAGATCGCCGACATACAGTGCTGGCGATTAGGTGCCCGACTCTGGGGTCGCTGGTTCGAATCCCGCACGGGACTCGACCAAATGTTCAGCACTAGAATTTGTGCTATACTAAGATAGTGTTATCCCAAAATAACGAAAATACTGTTATCCTAAGAATAGTCTTTTTTTATGTCACGACAAGAGACGAGAGATCCTGAAGGATCTTGGCGCCCACCATTGTCCGATAATTGTAAGATAATGACAAAAAGATCTTTTTGTCCATTGTTACTAAGACGATTGAGTTGCAATTTTGTTTACAGAATTTCAAATCTGAGCGAAAAAGATCGAAAAAGGGACACTGGAAAACACCAAGATATAATCTTCCTAAGTTTCAAGATTTCTAGAAACTGTACTTATGTCGGTTGTTATAGTACAAGAGAAATGAGATATGAAAAAAGGTATGAATTTGAAAGTGTCTGAATCCAGACTCTTTCCCTCGGATCGAAACATGCAGTAGTTTACAGTTGTCGAGTTGTGACATTGTGTCACAAGAGTAACGTCCCTTCATGTAGCTGACCCGCCGGCAGACGAAAGGGTGGGGCAGTTCACTTGCAACTGCATGGACTAAAGAAAACTAATTTAAAATTTGAAGAAATACATTTTAATTCCGAATTATTTGAACTCCTTGATATGGAAGGTGAAGATATGGATATTCTTTATAGTCAATATATAGAATATGCCCCACCATTTGATCCGCCGACTTAATACCGTATTAATTGGATTTTCGAATCGGACCAAAAAAGGTATCTTGCACAACTAGGCCCCATGTGGGACCTGTGTACCAAATTTCAGAAAGATCCATGAAATATTTCCTGAGAATTCACGATATCAATGTTTCAAGGGGAAATTCAAGATGGCAGCCATATTGGATTTTCGAATCGGACCAAAAAAGGTATCTTGCACAACTGGGCCACAAGGAGAATCTGTGTACCAAATTTGAGGAAGATCCATACAGTACTTCTTGAGAAATCACGATAACAAAGTTTCATTGGAAAATCCAAGATGGGCGCCTGGTGGCCATATTGGATTTTCGAATCGGACCAGAAAAGGTATCTTGCACAACTAGGCGACAAGGGGAACCTGTGTACCAAATTTAATGAAGATCCATGCAGTAGTTCCTGAGAAATCGCAATAACAAAGTTTCATGGGGAAATCCAAGATGGCCGCCTGATGGACATATTGGATTTTGGAATCGGACCAGAAAAGGTATGTTGCACAACTGGACCACAAGGGCAACCTGTCTACCAAATTTGAGAAAGATCCAGGCAGTGCTTCCTGAGAAATCACGATAATCAGAAAAGTTTCATGGGAAATCTAAGATGGCCGCCTGGTGGCCATACTGGATTTTCAATTTGAACCGAAAAAGGTATCTTGCACAACTAGATCATAAGGTGAACCTGTGTACCAAATTTGAGAAAGACCCATGCAGTACTTCCTGAGAAATGACGATAACAAAGTTTCATGGGGAAATCCAGGATGGCTGCCTGGTGGCCATATTGGATTTTCGAATCGGACCAGAAAAGTTTTCTTGCACAACTAGACCCCAAGGGGAACCTGTGTACCAAATTTGAAAAAGATCCATGAGGTAGTTCCTGAAAAATCGCGGTAACAAGAATTGTTTACGGACAGACGGACGACGGACGGACGGACGACGGACGGACGGACGACGGACGGACGACGGACCACGGACGAAAAGTGATTTGAACAGATGGTGGGCTAAAAATATATGTACACAATATGTGAAAGTTCTAACTCGTTTGCAGTATATCACACCAAGTCACCTCGGTAAACTATTATGAAATCC
The DNA here is from genome assembly GCA_036873755.1 of Hanleya hanleyi. Taxonomy (NCBI): domain Eukaryota; kingdom Metazoa; phylum Mollusca; class Polyplacophora; order Lepidopleurida; family Hanleyidae; genus Hanleya; species Hanleya hanleyi. The sequence goes on from JAVTVY010009554.1 coordinate 21,061, forward strand.
TCTGTAAATGGGAAATAAGACTGGGCCACATGATGTAGAGTAATAATATCTGTACAAAACAGAACAGGGATACAGAATTCAGAGATAATTGGCATTTAGATATACCGAGTAAAATGTTATACAAGTACTAACTCAATTCGAGTGTTTATTCATGTTAAGTCCAGTACCAATGTCATTCACCAAATACATATTTTAATCTCAAGGTAAAGTTACCATATTCAATCCAATAATGTGAAAGCCAATATTGAGTTCTCTGATGACATATTAATTTGTCTGAGTAGATCCAAATGCTATTGTTATTGAGAGCGATTACAAAACAAGTGTTAATCCATTACAAGCATAATGTAATTGACCACAAATGACATCTTATCGATAACAGATACGTGGCTTAGTTGCAGGGTTTTTCTTTTCTGTTGATTCCTATTTGTGTACCATTTCCACGCATTCATGATCTGTACATCTTGTTGAATTAATTTGGCCATAACGAATAAATCGAACTGATTTCATCCTAAATAAGACTCCGTCGTTTTCCTTGGTCCAGCTCAACTCGTCCACAATGAGTGTATAGGTCCAATTCAACTTAATTGCATTTACTTCAGGTGTTACAATAACATGTAAAACTCTAGATTTAAGGCTGATATTTCTGAGCTGAAAATAGCTAAGACAATAAGATTTCTGAGTGAGTGAATAGGATTAAACGTCGCTTGCAACATTATTTCAGCCATATGGCGACGAACCAACTAAGCACCACCCTGCAGCCAAGTTGCGTTCCTGCTACTTCAAGTAAGAAATCATTGAAGCAGCATGGAACCAGACACCCTCCATCCACCATGTAAGTACATTTTACACTTAACTTTCTATTCCAGTCGCGGGTGGTTGGGCGAGCACAGGTTCCTGTTGCTTCAATGCATTTTGCTGAGAAGCACCAATAACTTGATAATGTGATGTCTAGCGCACATAGACAGGATGCTTACATGGTGCATCAAAGACAAGTGATATTACAGTGCTAGACATCACATTATCAAGTTCCTCTTGCTGCTCAGCAAAATGCATTGAAGCAACAGGAAACCGTGCCCACCCAACCACCCGCGATAATAAGATTAAATTAATATATACTTGTAAACATTGTGTGAAATGATAAACATGGTATAGGTCATTATTGTATGAACTGCGAGTCTGAATAGGAGAATGTGGGGATATATGAACGACTCAAAATATATGAGCGGTGCAAAATAAAAATAGCACATCTTACAGTTCAGATTAAATTGATTAAATAAAATATCTAAGAAGAGTAGATTCGATTACAGTTTCCACGTGAAATTAGGAAAGTAAAACTAGAAATCTGAACAGGTAAACTCTTATTTTTGAGAAATGTATCCTATGGATATGTGAAATAAAAACAGAATATTTGACAAAACTAATATGTGATTAAACAAACACAACACACAGATCCCGTCTGACACACAGCATATCCAAGTGTCCGAAGTCATAATTTTATATGGAGAAAGGTTGCGATAAACAGCAATTATAATTTTCCACTCAAAGGGAGGATTTGCGCGTCTTGCACCGACAATTGTATCCTCTCCAATAAGTTTTCAATAAGATTTTAGAATGATTTAAAATTCCAAAGTCTACAATCTGGAGGTAAAGATTTCTGTAAGTGTACTCTCTTCAACAGAAAGATCGGCTGGCGTATTTTGCGTACTGAAGGAGGGCATGTTGGCTTCGTACAAGTCCAGTAAATAAACTGAACTTACAATATGGATTATGTGAAGAAACAAAGAAATACTAAAAACTAGGCGAATCTATTCGTAGCCGGACACATACACACACATTTATTTTTCGTATTATTAATGTATATGATTCCGTTTCATCCATAACGAGAGATCCTGAAGGATCTTGGCGCCCACCATTGTCCGATAATTGTAAGCTAATAACTAGAGGATCTTTTTGTCCATTGTTACTAAGTACGATTGATTTGTAATTTTGTTTACAGAATTTCGAATCTGAGCGAAAAGGATCGGAAAAGGTCACTGAAAAACACCAAGATATAATCTAAGTTTCAGGAGTTTCAAGATTTCTAGAAACTGTACTTATGTCGGTTGTTATAATACAAGAGAAATGAGCAAAGTTAGTATGAAAATGAATGTACATGTACGGAGGATTCTTCGCCTTTGTTTCGTAGTATTTTTCTTATTTATTTTTTTGCACGTGTCATCATTGGGCACTGGAAGCGAAGACCAATCTCTTTGACACTTTGGCATGAGCTATGAAACATACTTAAGATTTTATAATTAAGAACGAGTGCTAATTCTGTTCTGTTTATACGGCTATTTTGAGATATCTCTTTTAAGATACCATGCCTGAAAATAGTAAGATGGTACACTATTTAATACTGAAGGGATCCGGTCTGCGCAGTAATGTTGAAACTTCGAAAGTGCCTGAATCCTGATTATCTCCCTTCAAAAAAAGGCATCTTGCATATCGAGACCCTAAGGGGAATCTGTGTACCAAAAATGAGAAAGATCCATGCAGTAGTTCCTGAGAAATGACGATAAAGTTTCATAGGGAAATCCAAGATGGCTGCCTGGTGGCTATACTGGATTTTCAAATCGTACCAGGAAAGGTATCTTGCACAACTAGATCCCAAGGGGAACCTGTGTACCAAATTTGAGAAAGATCCATGCAGTAGTTCCTGAGAAATCGCGATAAGGTTTCATGGGAAAATCCAATATGGCTGCCTGGAGGCCATATTGGTTTTCCGAATCGGACCGAAAAAGGTATCTTGCACAACTAGACCCCAAGGGGAACCTGTGTACCACATTTTAGAAAGATCCATGCAGTAGTTCCTGAGAAATCCGGATAAGGATTCATGGAGAAATTCAAGATGGCTGCCTTGTGGCCATATTGGATTTTCGATTCGGACCGAAAAAGGTATGTTGCAAAACTAGACCCCAAGTGGAACCTGTGTATCAAATTTGAGAAAGATCCATACAGTACCTCCTGAGAAATGACGATAACAAAGTTTCATGGGGAAATCCAGGATGGCTGCCTGGTGGCCATATTGGATTTCCGAATCGGACCAAAAAAGGTTTCTCGCACAACTAGACCCCAAGGGGAACCTGTGTACCAAATTTGAGAAAAATCCATGCAGTAGTTCCTGAGAAATTGCAATAACAAGGTTTCAAACGGAAATCCAAGATGGCTGCCTGGTGGCCATATTGGATTTTCGAATCGGACCAAAACAGGTATCTTGCACAACTAGATCCCAAGGGGAACCTGTGTACCAAATTTGAGAAAGATCCATGCAGTAGTTCCTGAGAAATCGCGATAACAAGGTTTCATGGGAAATCCAAGATGGCTGCCTGGTGGCCATATTGGATTTTCGAATCGGACCAGAAAAGGTATCTTGCACAACTAGACCCCAAGGGGAACCTGTGTACCAAATTTGAGAAAGATCCATGAAGTAGTTCCTGAGAAATCGCGATAACAAGGTTTCATGGGGAAATCCAAGATGGCTGCCTGGTGGCCATATTGGATTTCCGAATCGGACCAAAAAAGGTTTTCTTGCACAACTAGACCCCAAGGGGAACCTGTGTACCAAATTTGAGAAAGATCCATGCAGTAGTTCCTGAGAAATCGCGATAAGGTTTCATGGGAAAATCCAATATGGCTGCCTGGTGGCCATATTGGTGTTCCGAATCGGACCGAAAAAGGTATCTTGCACAACTAGACCCCAAGGGGAACCTGTGTACCAAATTTTAGAAAGATCCATGCAGTAGTTCCTGAGAAATCAGGATACGGATTCATGGAGAAATTCAAGATGGCTGCCTTGTGGCCATATTGGATTTTCGATTCGGACCGAAAAAGGTATGTTGCAAAACTAGACCCCAAGTGGAACCTGTGTACCAAATTTGAGAAAGATCCATACAGTACCTCCTGAGAAATGACGATAACAAAGTTTCATGGGGAAATCCAAGATGGCTGCCTGGTGGCCATATTGGATTTTCGAATCGGACCAAAAAAGGTTTCTCGCACAACTAGACCCCAAGGGGAACCTGTGCACCAAATTTGAGAAAAATCCATGCAGTAGTTCCTGAGAAATTGCAATAACAAGGTTTCAAAGGGAAATCCAAGATGGCTGCCTGGTGGCCATATTGGATTTACGAATCGGACCAAAACAGGTATCTTGCACAACTAGACCCCAAGGGGAACCGGTGTACCAAATTTGAGAAAGATCCATGCAGAAGTTCCTGAGAAATCGCGATAACAAGGTTTCATGGGGGAAATCCAAGATGGCTGCCTGGTGGCCATATTGGATTTTCGAATCGGACCAGAAAAGGTATCTTGCACAACTAGATCCCAAGGGGAACCTGTGTACCAAATTTGAGAAAGATCCATGCAGTAGTTCCTGAGAAATCGCAATAACAAGGTTTCATGGGGAAATCCAAGATGGCTGCCTGGTGGCCATATTGGATTTTCGAATCAGACCAAAAAAGGTTCTTGCACAACTAGACGCCAAGGGGAACATGTGTACCAAATTTGAGAAAGATCCATGCAGTAGTTCCTGAGAAATCGCGATAACAAGGTTTCATGGGGAAATCCAAGATGGCTGCCTGGTGGCCATGTTGGATTTTCGAATCGGACCAGAAAAGGTATCTTGCACAACTAGACCCCAAGGGGAACCTGTGTACCAAATTTGAGAAAGATCCATGCAGTAGTTCTTGAGAAATCGCTATAACAAGGTTTCATGGGGAAATCCAAGATGGCTGCCTGGAGGCCATATTGGATTTTCGAATCGGACCAAAAAAGGTTTCTTGCACAACTAGACCCCAAGGGGAACCTGTGTACCAAATTTGAGAAAGATTCATGCAGTAGTTCCTGAGAAATCATGATAACAAGGTTTCATGGGGAAATCCAAGATGGCTGCCTGGTGGCCATATTGGTTTTTCGAATCGGACCGAAAAAGGTATCTTACACAACTAGACCCCAGGGGGAACCTGTGTACCAAATTTGAGAAAGATCCATCCAGTAGTTCCTGAGAAATCGCGATAACAAGGTTTCATGGGGAAATCCAAAATGGCTGCCTGGTGGCCATATTGGATTTTCGAATCGGACCAGAAAAGGTATCTTGCACAACTAGACCCCAAGGGGGAACCTGTGTACCAAATTTGAGAAAGATCCATGCAGTAGTTCCTGAGAAATCGCGATAACAAGGTTTCATGGGGAAATCCAAGATGCCTGCCTGGTGGCCATATTGGATTTTCGAATCGGACCAAAAAAGGTATCTTGCACAACTAGACCCCAAGGGGAACCTGTGTACCAAATTTGAGAAAGATCCATCAAGTAGTTCCTGAGAAATCGCGATAACAAGAATTGTTTACGAACGGACGGACGCCTGGACGGACGGACGGACGACGGACTGACGGACGACGGACGACGGACAAAAAGTGATTTGAACAGCCCACCATCTGATGATGGTGGGCTAAAAAAGGGTAAGCCTTTCGCCACGTGTACATGTAGGCGTTGTATGGGTATCATGTAAAGTCGTGGAGAATATCATTTGAGTGGCTTCTCAAATGAGTGTCAGTTTTGTGAATCTGAGGTTACTTTTTGTATACATATATGTGCAAAGTGAACATTTATATGGCTTTTCATGTTGTTTCATGCGCCTGTAATGTTCCCTTATATGTAAGGTATACAGCCATTGTGGTCATTTGTAGGTCTTTTGTATTTTTTGGACCGGACATTGATACATTACTTAATGGGTGTTGAATGGAAGTCACACACAGGTGAAGTAAAGGCAGTATACTAATATGAGGATCTGTGGCTAGTATTCTGGTCACCCTCTTTATCTCACACGGAAAATTCTCGCCAGAATGGACATTTGAGTGGCTTCTCACCTGTGTCAGTTTTGGGAATCCGAGGTTACTTTCTGTATACATATATGTGCAAAGTGAATATGTGCAAAGTGAACCTTCTGTATAAAGACATTGTGGTCATTTGTAGGTTTTTTGTATTTTTTAACTTTATCAGTTCGTTAGTGCATGTTAGGCTTCCTCTAGGTGTACTGGCATAGGGTTGAGTAAACATTTGTATGGCATTTCACCTGTAGGAGTCATTTCGTGCGTCTCCAGTTGAGGACAGAGTGGACATTTAATTGGTTTTTAGCCTGTATGGGTTATTTGATGTGTCTTTACCAATATACGAGTTGCCAGAGCATTTCCATCATAGCTCTCTAGATGTGTATCTAATACCGCTTATGCCGGTGCTAGGGGTCGTGTGGTCATGTCATCCAAGTTGCCACGTGAACAGGTACAATAAACGCGTACCTGAGATACAACACATATCACGAATCGTTAGATTCTTGGTATGTACTTTAGAATAGGTTAACCAGAAGACTATACTCTGAAGCCATGTGACTGTCAGTATGTTCCCACTCCCCTTATATGTGTTGTAAGTTATAATTCCATTCTCTGTACATGTATATGGACAAAGTAAACATTGGTTTTACAATACTTTCGTTATTTTGAGATCACACCCTCTTAATATAGCACAAACTCTAGTGCTGAAAATTGGTCAAGTCCCATTTGGGATTCGAACCACTGATCACCATGTTAAGGCAACCAACCGCCAACACTATGCATCGGCGATCTAAACCACTCGGCCAACGTGACTCAACACAAAAAAAAAGAAAAAAGTAGGAGGTAGCATATTGGTAGTCTTGAATTGTTTTGTGGGAGGCCCGTATACTAAGGTAGTGCAATTCCAAAGTAACGAAATTGCTGTCAAACGATCTCTTAATAAATGACAAATAAAATATCCTAGCGTTTGTATGGCTTTTCCCCTGAATAGTCTTTCGTGTCTTCTTGTGGCTCCATTCTGTGTACAGGTATATGCACATAGTGAACATTTCCACCAGTATGAGTTCGTTCATGCATCTTCAGGCTTCCACTCGTTGTACAGGTATATAGGCAGATTGAACACTTGTATGGCTTTTTCACCTGTGTGTGTTTGTTTGTGCGTCTTTGTGTGTGGTCTCGTTGTACAGGAATATAGGGAGAACACTTGTATGAGTTCTTTCATGTGTTCTTAAGGTTCCCTTCTGTGCACAGGTATATGCACATAGTGAACATTTATATGGCCTTTCACCTGTATGAATTCGTTCGTGCATCCAGGCTTCCCTTTGTTGTACAGGTATATGGGCAGATGGAACACTTTTATGGCTTTTCACCTGTATGCGTTCGTGCTTGTGTCTTCAGGTTTCCCCTCTATGTTCAGGAATATGGGCAAAGTAAACATTTGTTTGGTATTTCACCTGTATGAGTTTGTTCGTGCATTCTCAGAGTTCCCTTGGTGGAAACGGTGTGTTCTCATGGTTCGCTCCTGTTTACAGATATATGGACATAGTGAGCATTTATATGGCTTTTCATCTGTATGAGTTCGTTCTTGCATCTTCAGGCTTTCTCTCGTTGTAAGGTTTTTGGGCAGATTAAATACTTGTATTTGTTGTTCCACCTGTATGCGTTCGTTCGTGTTTCTTCAGGTTTCCTCTCGATGTACAGATATCTGTACAAAGTAGTTGGTTGTTTTTTGAAGTTTAACGTCACACCTAACCTTATTGGTCACACGGCGACGATGACCCAAACAAACATACCCTAGCAAAACTCTAACCCTAACAAAAACTTAACCAAAACTACAAAATAAAGGAATTTTGAATTCTGAAAATTAGGCTCTGCAGACACTGATCACAATGGATCATCAGAGAGCCTAATGTGTTTGGTACTTTATTCTACCTCCTGTGCCAGACAAACATGATACAAACCATGCCGCCCTAAGCTGGAGGGCATGTACAAAGTGAACATGCGTGCAGCCTTTCACCTGTACGAGTCAGTTCATGTATATTCAAGGTTTCTTTCCGTGTACAGATATGTGAGCATAGTGCACATGGTCGTGGCTGTTCACCAGTGTGGGTAAGTTCGTGTCTCTTTAGGGTATCTTTTCTTGTGCAGGTATATGAGCAGAGTGGACATTTGTACTTTTCACCTGTATGAGTTCGATCATGCCTCTTCAGAGTTCCTTTCTGTGCACAGGTATATGGACAGAGCAGACATTTGTACGTTTTTTTTGCCTGTGTGAGTCATTTCATGTGTGTTTAGGTGTCCTTTTCGTGTACAATAATAAGCACAGAATGAACATTGGTATGTTATCTTCCCAGTCTGGGATCTACCAAGGGTCTGTACAGTATAACCGGTGTCTTGGTTGACCATACATTGATGTGACTGTTCAACAGTCTCTCTTTTATTCAAAATCCTCGCTTGATCATTCTTCACACACTCAATCTGTGCTGCAGTATGGCGCCTTACTCCAGTATCAACCTGGTACAATGTCACGGGATAAGGCAGACCAGTCAATGTACCAACAGCTTCAACACCCCACTTCTCAATGACCGGTCGATTGTCTGTAGTTTTCTGAGAAACAATATAATTTCACTGATTAATAATCGTTCTTGGATATAACACACAATAGAAAACAATGTATGTATCATAATTTATGAATATTTGGTTGTATGATTTTGTCTTGAGTCCTAGGCGCGAGTGCAGAGTGGAGCTTGTGAGCCTTTCGACTGCTCCCCTGAGCCCAGGATGCGTCCACACCAAACCGTACAACATAATAATACATTAAGGTGGAAAGAGAAATAATTGAATATAGTCAAACAATTTATGCTTTATTTAGGTTGAACGTCAATGAAAGATCACTTGCACTATGCTCATGCAGCTGGTTTATTTGAACATATGTCGCAGGGACGTAGTTAGGCGGGGGGGAGGGGGCGTCAGGTGTGACCTTGACCTTGGACAAATTGATCTCAAAATGTATGGCTCCTCTTTGCCATGCGAGTAAGGTATACTCAAAGTTTGGTACCATTCCATACCTTGAAACTAGAGATATCGCATGGACAAAAAATGTTAATGGATGAATGGACAGAACGCCACATCGCATTACATGAACTCGTCTTCGAGAGGCATATGAAAATATGATTTCCTGATTTTGGGGTCACAGTTAGCTTGACCTTGACCTAAATTTTGGTACACGACACTTCGTCTTCCATCAATGTATCAATGGACACAAAAAATCATGATTTTTATGAATTTCATGATTTTGGGGGTGACAGTGACCTTGACGTTCGGCCTTGACCTACAATTTGGAATGTTACACATCATGTCCCCCTAATGAATCTACAGACACAAAACAAAGTAACTTTCAAAGATTTTTTTCATTTTAGAGTCACAGTGACCGTGACAAACCATCTCCCCGTAATTTCTCAATGAACACAAAAAAATCTTGATTTTTAATAATTTAACGATTTTGGGGGCACAGTGACCTTGACCTTTGACCTACATTTTGGTATGTGACACATCATGTCCCCATAATGTATCTACTGACACAACTAGAGCCTATAGGCTTTGGCATGTAATCTATGACTGGGTCAACTTATCATTTTAATAAAACATTGTTTATAAGTAGATTCGATTATTAATCAATTATTTTTAGGATGAGACTTTCTTGGTGAAGCACAGAAACTAGTGCTGGATGGGTCGACCCCGTGGGGGTTCGAACCTGTGCTCTCGGAATTTGGCACTAAATTGCCAGCAGTAAATGCAAGCGCCCTAAACCACTTTGCCACCTGAGCTCTTGTTTTTGCAGCTGCGTTTATGCCTATATTGCACGGCAATAGCGTGAAGAACAGATGTATTTAGTCTCGGGGCCCCATTAGAATTTACTTATATCAAGATTTTCAATTTTTTCCCCATGGGTTAGAACAGCAGCATGTTAGTCCTTGGTTCTTCAACCTGAGCCAGTTAGCGCGTCATGGGGCTTTGTTTACATTCCACTCGAAAGTATGTCACTCAGTCACGGGGTCGTGGAGCTGTGTATCACATTCTCAAAGAGAGCCGTGTCTACCCGCGGGAGACCAAAGCGACTCTCATGTAAACTGGTGACATTTTTGAATCTCCAATCTCAAAGCGAGGCAGCATGACATCATTCTCAAAGCGAGCCGTGTCTACCCGCGAACTACTTCCTGTATTAGATAACTCGCTTTCACGGCCAAGTATACATACCGACAATAATTTGTTCGCGATTGATATGCTCCGAAACGGAAAGAGTCATTTCCCAATTATATAGCCCACGTTATGTTTAGCAATTCGCTTCTAACTCGGCGGAGTCAGCAGGTCAGTGACAAGCCAGATAATCATACGTCGCCTACTCACCCCCCAAATTTTGGGGGGATGGCTCCCATTTACGCGTGAGACTCTTTCTCGCAGTAGGGAGTCTCGCGAGACGAGAATGCTGTGTATCAATGACGGGCGGTGAGTGAAAATTTTGTGACTGATTGATCGGAACTGAAATGTTTTGTATGGCATAGCTAATTTCTAAACTACCGCTGTTATGTTAGCAGGGTTCCAATATACACACATAACAGCCATAAGATTTAAGTCTAATGAAATTTAATACACGACTCCACAGTCTCGCCATATTAGGTAAACCGGGTCGTATCCAAAGCGAGGCTCTGGGTCAGTGGAACGTAAACACTGGCGAGAAAGCGTGTGGCCCAGGCTAATAGGCATAAATACACGACCCCACAGTCTCACCATATCAGTAAACTGGGTCATATCCAGAGCGCGGCTCTGGGTCAGTGGAACGTAAACACTGGCGAGAAAGCATGTGAACCAGGCTGATCAAACATGCCGAAAGGTGCAAATAATGGCTCAAGTAAAGGAAAAGGCAAGGCGGAGAGAGGGTATAATGATGGAATATTATAATGTAAAATACTGCTTGCTGATCAGGTTATCAGTGCACTCATTTCATGAATATTTGAAGAAATTTGGCAATTTTGACCAAATATTTCAGGTCATAAATAAAGAGATGCACATCTTCTAACCATATTGAACATGTGTATAAAGTTTCAGAAACATCCAGTAATAACTGAGTGACTAGTTAATTACACAAGAACATGCTCTATATATATTGGAATATATGCAGAGAATCGACAAACTCCAAATCTGAATAAAGAAGGCCTGGTAATTTTGACCAAATATTTCAGGTCATAAATAAGAGATGCACATCTTCATACCATATTAAACATGTGAACAAAGTTTCAGAAACATCCGGTAATAACTGTGTGACTAGTTAATTACACAAGAACATGCTATATATATTTGAATATATGCCAAAAATCGACAAAGTCCAAATCTGGGTAATTTTGACAAAAATTAACATTTCATGTCTCAAATAAGAGATGCAAATCTTCAAACATGTCTACAAAGTTTCAAAACCTTCTGATAAAAATAGTAGGAGTAGTTGATAACACTAAAAACTTGTCTATACATGGGAATAGATCCTGAAATGGCAAAGTCCTATATTAGTTCAAAACGTCATAAATGTGCCAAAAATTATAATTTCGTCTAGTAAATAGGACATGCACAACTTCAAACCATAGGTAACACATATGTAAAGTTTCATTAAAATAGAAGCAAAATCTAAGGAGGAGTAGCCCGGACAAAATTGTGTGATCCGGAAAATGGCAAAGTCCTATCAAGTTCAAAACGTCATAAATATGTCAAAAATAAAAATAAAAATAGGAGATGCACATCTTCAAACCATAGGTAACACATAAATACAGTTTCATTAGAATAGAAGCAAAATCTTAGTAGTCGGGGAAAAAATGTGTCTACAGACAGACGGTCGGACGGACAGACAGACGAACAAGCCGATTCCAGTATACCCCCTCTAACTTCGTTGCGGGGGATATAATAAATACTATGCTATCACATTATATAGACTGAGGATTACTTCTTACTGTGTAAAATGAATTCTCTAGGTCCCACTAAACTTTAGTACTGGTAATACTAGGAGAAATGGCATATTCGGTTGAATTTCTGTTTCATTTCTCTCAACCTTGTGAGAATATAATTTTTGGTTAAATATTTAATTTTTTGTATTGTTGTTTTTGGTTTCCAGTTTTACGCTAGGTATTTTCATGGTTATACTGGTAGATTATCGTTGTTGCTTCATGGTGTAATGGAGAGTAGTAGCCTACATGTAGCTATATAATGCTTTCACTAATATTGGAGTGGACTGTATATAGTCACACAATCACTAACACTGTCTTGTTCAGTACCGGTATCTATTTGAGTGAAAAAAATGTATAAATATTTTAATTTTAAATATATTTATATTCTGGTGATTAAGTATCGTATCAATTGCAGCCCTCGCTATAAGAGTTTGCCGTAGTAAAATCGTCCATCCATGGCAAAAAAAATGCCGCAGATGTCTGATTTTCCGAACTGAATAATTATCGTGGGGCCTATGTTTTTATCAGATGGGTATCATACATGTACCAGGCCTTATTTTTTGACGCGAACGCTCGTTCAGGTTACGTGAAGGTTGCGCAAACCATATTTTACGCGAACGGTCACCGTTCACGTGGGGCGAATTTCATCTGCTAGCTTACTTTCACAAGTCGGCAGTGTCTGTCTGCACAAAGTGAAAATAAAATAAAAAGTGGCGACAGCGATATTTCCGCGTATACCGTCCACTTTCTCTTTCTCCTTTTGTCGACTGGCAGGCTAATTTACACGGCCGTGGTTGTTTGATAAATCATGAATTCCTTATGGCCTAGTTAATTCTTTGGGTCGGAGTGGTTTCGTTTTCACTGGTCAGACAATTACGCATGCCCAGAGGGAAATAGGTCAGCCCGTTCAGCAATGTCAGAAGTTGCATGAAATAGAAAGTGAAGAGGTCTGTCCGAAAGTGAATGGCCAATTAGCGGACCCCCTCTAAGAAGCAACCCCATAATTAGATTGGCACTGTAGCTGCATGCGAAGTGCTACCGGTTAAAAGTGTGTACCTGAACTGTGACGTCTGGGACGTATTTCTTTCACATTATAATTTTCACAGCCTGTTGACCTCAACACGTGCTTCGAACAATTCCACGCAAGCCCCAGGCGATCTCAATCATGAAGGCTGGTGATCACGGGGGGGTGGAAAGACCAGTCGCATGCAAATTACAACATCATCATTCATTCTCGGGTTTTGTATTCGAATGAACCGTTACCTTATTTTTATGTCATTGAAATATTGCCACTGTTTTCACGGGTTTAAAATGTTCATATGATCAAATAATATGAACTCGTGTTCAGCTTTGTTACAGCTTTCACCCCTGCTGATTTTGCCAAGTGACTCAAGTGAGGTTATCCCGGGCAGTGTGGTTCGTGTCCAAAAACAATGAAACCGTGGGGGAGATGGGTTGTAGTGAAGTTTCTCCGTAAATCAAATAACATCTCGTTGGGGTATTTGTTCTCTTTTAAGAGTAGATAATCTTTATTCTTTTCACACTAATGTAATATTCTCATGGTTTCCGGATAATAAATAGCTTTTTGCTAAAACAATGGGGAAACAGTTAATTGCGTGTGCGTGCTCTTGCACCCCTGGAGTCAAAATAAGAATGGTTAGCGATAGCGGGTCATGCGCAGAGGCTGGATACTAAGTCCAGATACGAATGTTTGACACCCAAAGGTCATCCGTACGACAGGGTCAGGATTCAAGTATCTTTATTATCAGTGATTATGGCAAAGCATTTTCTTAGTGTAGATGACAAAGGACCTACCAATATGATATGATCCAAAAATAGTGTGCGGGGGGCACAGGTTGTGAAAGACGCATCTCTGTTTACATGACAATGCTTCTCTTGAGATTTTTGCTCGAATAAACAACACTCTTTATTCTTCTTACATTAATGAAACATTATTACGCTTTCATCGGAATAAAAATCTATTTGATTGAACAATGAGACACCAGTTTTAGAATTTTTCCACCCCTTACCTACCCCGGTCTTCATGCTGATTTCACCATTTCAGACTGACCCGATTCTTGTCAACTCGACATACCGTACCGTAAATTAACGGGAAATGGTGCACACAAAATTAACATGCCTTGCAACAGGGTTTGTCCAGAATATTTTACGGAAACATTACGAACAAGAGAGTGATTAAAAGAATGTATTATAGCGCCTCTATCGAACTAAGACGTCTCCTAGAAGAAGAATAGGTTCGCAGCAGTGATCAAGTCAAATCACTCGAGGGCAACCCCGACCACTTCCTGCCTATTTGCTCGCGCACTGAGACACTGGGACAAGCAAAACGCTGTAAGATAACACTTTCAGATACAAAAGAGTATTGTAACATATATATTGTTAAAGTAATAGACTCAAGAAAGAAAACCATATCATGATAAACAGAAAATACAGACAATATCAAGGATGAGCTCAAGAGCTCTTTCTTTAGGATGTGTACGTTGGTCGGACGGCGGAAGGAGATCTTTAAACTTAATTCATGCCCCTATAATGTAAATCTATTACCATAGATTACATAAAAAAATGTTATTTATAATAATTTCCTGATTTTGGGGTCAGTGACCTTTGACCTTTGACTTGACTATTGACCTGGATCTAAATTTTCGTACATGACAAAACGGCTACCCGTAATTTCTCAATGAACTAAAAAAATCATGATTTTTAACAATTTCATGATTTTGGGGTCACACTGACCTTGACCTTTGACCTTGACCTACACCTTGATATGTGACACATTGTGTCCCCCTAATGTATCTGCTCACAAAAAGAAATGTTATTTTCAATGATTTCCTGATTTTTCCGTCACACTGACCTTTGACCTCTGACCTCGACCTACATTTCGTATGCAACTCATCGTTCCCCCCTAGGGCATCCACTCACCAAAAATTAGAACTGCAGATAGATAACTGTCAATGATCAATGATTTCTTGATTTTAGGCAACAGTGACCTTTGACCTCTGACCTCGACCTCAATTTTGGTACGCGACACATCGTCTCCACCTAGCGTATCCACTCACAAAAAATTGCAACTGTGGATAGAAAACGTTCACAGATACAGACCGGACACGAACACTTCAGTGATTTCCTGTTTTTTAGGCCAGTGACCGTTGACCTCTGACCTTGACCTTCATTTTGTTATGCGACACATCGTCTCCCCGTAGGGTATCCACTCACCAAAAATTAGAACTGTAGATAGAAAACTGTCCCAGATATAGACCGGACACGGGGGACGGACAGACGGACACACGGACAGACGGACGGAAACCGTCATCACATAATACGTCCGCTTTTTGGCGGGCGTATAAAAAAAAACAAAACAAACAGCCAGCCTCGGTCTATCGTTGGCGAAGTGCAAAACGGACAATACACTGAAAGCTGTATATGTATAAGCTTTGTTGAAGGCTATACTACATTCGTGATATTTCATTTCCGGAAAATATATTAGTTTAATTTTTTTAGCCAGTATTTTACCATGGCCACGTTTTAATGAGTGATATTAGTTTCATTTTTCTAGTCAGTATTTCACCATGGCCACGAGATATAGTCCATGATACACAGTTTGATATTCTACACAATATTATTGTGATATTTTTAGGAAAAGTTTAATGTTCACAGTCATGAAATGACATATGGATCGGAAAGTGATATGATGTTTAGTTTTAATCATTTTAACATGGTTATAGTGGCGTCGGAAGCGGAGGGACCAGCGTCCCCTCCCCCCCCCCCCATTTTTTTGGCCACCCACTTTTCAGCATCCCTAACTCAGACCATGTTCCCACATAGAAATTACAGATAGAGTGCCAGGACGTATAGTGGTGTGTTATAGGCCCGTTTTGTTTTTCTCAAACCAGAAAGTCGAATGGAGTCCGGCATATTCTTCAATATCGATGCGGGTTCATGCGAAACAAATGTGACAATAGAACCATGAATCTATATATATTGTGTTCAGATTGGTTTCCGGGAAAACGGGTAAAAGGCATCTCCGGCAACCGGAGACCCCAGAGCTTCCGCGGCCCATGCGCCCCCTGGACCCTCACCTGTCAGGCTGTGAGGATCGCTCATTATAGCTTTGTGTAAAGGAATCGCTATCATATTGGTTCTAATGTTCCATGATGTAAAGGTCATCGTTTTTTTATGTATTTTTTTTTATGTGATAAATATAACTAAAAAGTCAAATGGATTCAGGCATGAAGTATGATTTTTTCAATATCGATGACACTGTGAACAAGCTGTGGTGACAAAGTGCCAAAAAATCACCAGTAAGTTGCCCCGTTTTCCTACTGGTCTTGTTTCGGCGCAATCGATGATTTCAAGAAAACGTCACCACTAGCGGTATTGTGCGTTCCGTTTTGACACTAAACCATACTGCTGATTTTCCTTAATGTCACCAGTGTTATCGTCCTCTTAAACTGATTATACTGGTGACGTTTGTAAAAATCAACGTTTAGGTGCCCCGAATTTGTTTCCGTTGGTGGTGACAAATAAATAAATCACCGGTGTTATCTGAGCGGTCTACCTTTGATGTCAAGGGCCGATACAGCGCTAGAGATAAATGCTCGTGAGGCAGGACGGCTGTGTCTCTTATCGGCATTATCGGTGACGCGCAGACGATACCGCAGTTTTGCTATATCTATATCTACTGTTAATCACCAAATATGAGAGGAAATCAGCACGAAGGGCCCAAACGTCCAGATAAGTTGTAGATTTGATCTGTTTTGCCGAGTAAAGGTGTTCTAGGATGTAATCAGTTCAAGTTACTTTGAAAACGAGAGAAAACCTAATGTGGAGTACAGTATGGCCTTCTTTATATTCAAGGCATTCTAAATGTTTTATATTAGACTTCATCTTGAGACATCTTAGGTTCAGCGTAAGACTTACCATAATATATGCTGATACATAGTGTTTGTTCTCAAACAGATTTGGTGTCTATAAATATCGCGAGCACACACCAAGTTTTTCGGGCAGAAATGGAATGTGTATATGTCATAATTAATAAGGAGCGGAAGGTAATAATATTGGGATATTACCGAAACGTTCCTTTCAACGTATACATGCATATAGCGGCATTTTCAAATTAACGTTGGTATATCTTCCCAATGATATAATTCAGCGTATTGGTCTGGGTTGATGATGTGGAGTGGGGGTGAAGGGGGGGGTGGGGGGGGGGGGTTGAGTCCTTGTGAACTTATTATATCCAGGTGAGATTAGATAGCTAATTGAATCTAATCTTATTATCATTATCCTATGTCGATACATATTATCCAAATTATTTTCCAGGGCAAAGTTACATTTATATTTTTTTGTGAATACCACATATCTTCTGTATGTGCGGCTTAGTAAATGTCTTCCTTTGTAAACATAGATTGAAGAGGCCCAATCCTGGATTCCCGAGATATATGAAGTCAGTCCTGAATAGATGTACCCCGATAGCAGCGGCAGGCTTGAATTTGCGGTTCATACTTTTGCACTCTTTCCCATGCTTACAACAAAGGATGTATTTTTGATAAGTGAAAACTGGACCACATTTGTAGTTTTAACCTCAAGCTGCCGGAACTATAATCAGCGTAATATAATAGTCCTTTCTTGATAATGTGATGCATATTGCATATTCCCCAAAGTTAAACCAGTTATAAATTGTACTGCTACAGGCTGAAGAGATCAAATCCATATGTCACTGATATCTGATAGCATATATTGCTCACGGATTACCTTCAATCATAATTAGAGCATTTCCACAAAGTGGATGCTCTTATGTTTTCATGAGAAACGGCTCCGCCGGATCCGCCGCCGCCGCCGCCGCCGCCGCGACTTTAAACGTGAATATCTCTGAAACCGTTTAATATTTCCGGGTCAGACTTGGTGTACTATCTCCTTCGGCCTGGGAAATTTGTCTGGTTGTGTTTCGATACCCGCTGCTCACCACTAGGTGGCGTTGTAGTCGGAGCATAGATAAACTTTTCTCTGACGATTTCGTCTGAACGGCTTGTCTGATTCCTTTGAAATTTTATTACAATGATCTTGAAGGATAGTCAATGTGCTGAAAAGGTTTTGGTGTAGTAGACGAGCGGCGATTGGCAAAAAACGCCTTATTTTAGGAGTAAAATGCACCCCCCGTACACAGAGGCAAACTATATATCATCTGAAAGCTTAGACTCTCTTCTTTCAGATGAGGTAGGATGTGGTGGTGAAAACTATTGCCGTATGCTGGAAAAATTAGGAAATGCAAGAACCATTGCAACTTTCTACTTTTAAAATGGGGGTATATGTATTAATATGACTATATCTTCACTCGTACCAAGCATTGGGCAAAATGGTTGGTGTCAATTGATTACGCAAAGGTTCTTCAATCGTTTAATATCAAAAACTATTTTGAGGTCATTGACCTGTGACGTCACAGGGGGACCATCTCCAAAATACAATATAAATTGCGTCAAACGCACTAAAAACTATGTCAAAAGTTTTTTTGTGGGTAAAATACTTCATTGTTAAATGGCCAAAATGGTTCTTATGTCGAATATAGTCATCGGTCAAATACTTCGGCAAAGATTTGGTGCAATTACCTTCTAAATGCTCAATTTAACGACCATCATTCACCATAGTATATTAGGTAAAAAACACTAACTACTGCATTAGACGAGCGGCAATTGCAAAAAAACGCCTTATTTTAGGAGTGAAATGCACCCCCTACACGGCCACATCCTATAGTGTGAGGAGCAATTTCCTCTCCATTAAACGGGGAATCGATTGGTAACAGTTATGTTAAGATATCTTGAATCGCGATGTCACTTGGGGGTCATCTCCAAACTCCGAATGAAATATTTTCTAAATACACAATTATGGTTTCTTTACTAAGTTATTCAATGTAATGAAATTCATATAATTATGCCAAGTTATTGTCAGCGGTGCTGTGTATCATTACAGGAAAAGTACAGGCTATTTAAGGATTCTCACTACCTTAGAAAATAGAATATGTGAAGAGGAAGTATCTCAAAATTATACATTTTCTATGTCTACTAAGCGTTTATCTAAGATTGCCAAACATCTGACTTCAGCAATACTTGATATGAATGTTTTATGATTTAATGTGTATAATTCAATCTTTTCTTTTATCTCTTGTTAATTTTAAAGCAATATCAAAGGTTATCTTGATTATCGTTGTGAGTGGGGGTCATCTCATAATTACTATTGCAATTTCACGATTTTTTCGGATATCAGCCACCTTAAATAGTTTAGTTCCGTGATTTAGACATTTAGAGTCATTTGACGTCGTAGCTGTATATTGTTTTGTCAAACGTATAAATTAGTTTAGAATTTAGAGCAGTTGCTTGAGATATTTTTGGGATTATAAATTCTGTATATCCCTGGCATATTTTTTATCAGAGGCCAAGCCTAATCATAAATACAATAGGACAGTCCCGGGATATAACTATTTAATATAATAATAATATTTATTTCAGACACAGATTCTATAGAATGAACAAATAAATAATAAGATGGCAGCCAAAAGACAAATTACTAACGCGTTACATAGACTTGGCTAGACCAATGACAAACTAAACGCGAAGTCTCAGACAAATCGGAAAGCTGCAAAGTTGTAAGTAAGAACTTGTCTGTCGACATAAGTCTGCTCCGTAGAAAATTAATCTGGAGTCGAATAACCTCATTAAAGCAGGGTACAGAGTTAATTCCAAACATGTACAGTAAGTAGCACTTCAATTCGGCATGGAGTGCATCAACCTGCAAAATGCGTTGCTGTATGTGTTTTTTACAAGACCGCAAATGGCTCCAATAGATACTGGTAAAGTACGACAAGAGAAGTGGCTTCTTCGCATCTTGAGAACACATATAGAACTTTCGAGTCAAAGTGTTGGCACGAATGCATAATTTTCTAGTTTGCACAGTCATCATTACTGTCAGTGATATCGCTGGAGATAAAATGACCAAGACATTCGGCGTTGTCTAGGTACTTCAGCTGTGAGTCAGTTTAACAGAGGTCATTGAACTTAAACGAAAACATAAGCATTTCTTAACGTTCAGGACAATATTATTGTCAGTCACAAAAATATCACATTTATCAAGTGGATTATT
This sequence comes from Hanleya hanleyi, assembly GCA_036873755.1. Taxonomy (NCBI): domain Eukaryota; kingdom Metazoa; phylum Mollusca; class Polyplacophora; order Lepidopleurida; family Hanleyidae; genus Hanleya; species Hanleya hanleyi. Next base: position 41,063 of record JAVTVY010009554.1, read on the forward strand.
GAAGGCCCTTGGCAGAGGGTCTAATAAGACATAAGTCGTCAGCGTATACTAGATGGTTAAAGAAGACCTCGACTACATTACATCCTAAATTGGACCGAGATATATTGATGTCGAGTTCATGTATGTATAGACACTAAAGTACAGAGGAGACAAAACTCCTCCTTGACGAAATCCATCTCCAGCAGGGAACCCTCCGAGAAGGCATACCCACATCCTGGTAGCTATGAAAGGCGCAAAAGGACGCAAGATTAGTCACGAGGTAATGCTTTAAATTGACTCTACTGTAAAACCCGGACAATAATTATCATTGTGGCTTTCAAAATACTAAATATCCAAACAAGTTTGAAGATGTTATTGTCTCGGAATAGGCATTTGCAAACACAAATCATCGCATGTAAATCTCCGTGGATAAAATAATGGAGCATTCCAATGTTAAATCTCGGCATGACGCCACATGGGCCTTGACGTCGTTTCGCGTTTTTTGTTGTCAGAGACTTCCATATCGGGACTGTTCTACTAAAATTTATGATGTATAATCTCCAATATTATCATCTCGCTTATTCTGTGTTTCGCAATGGTGTCAGGGCAGAATTGGTGGTTTTCAATGCAGATAAGGCTCATGTTCTGTACATAATTATTACCGTTTTATTATCAGAGGCGACAGGACAAAATTTTATATGGCCACTCGTAGGCAGAATCGGTATTCGGGGTTGAAACACGCCAGGAACGTGGGTATGTGTCAAAACAGAAAATCCCGAATTGAGATTAGTATTTTTCAATACCTACAGAACTCCAGAAGCGAGAATTCTGTCCTGGCACATATGATAAAGCAGTAATAATAATGAACAGAACCCGGACCTTACGAAAGACGGCGCTGAATAATCATGAAATTTGTCAAAGTATTTTTCAATTCCTACAGAACTTCAGAAGTGAGAATTCTGTCCTCACACCTTTGATAAAAAAACCCACAGTAATAATACTCTACAAAGAATGCACCTTACCGACATTGGAAACTGTGGAATACAAGCGTCTAATCTGTCATTCAATATTCAGCCGTCGTCCATTAAGGGATTTCCGCGTCAATAATCCGATGGCCCAAAAATAACAATGGCACTAAATTATAAGGATAAATCATAATATGCGTAAACCTAGGCTGATTTCCTGCAAGACAGAAGCGGTCAACAGTTTTCAATGATGTCCCAAAAACATCAAATTCGTATCGCTGATGAGTATTCTTAATCTATATGATATACGTTGTAAAGTCGTTATCTCAGTCACGCTTTGATTGTGTCTGTTCATATGAAAACTGAGGATCTTCAAATACATACGTTCATACAATCCCTAGCCCCGGGTTAAGTGGAATTAGACACTAGTTACGAAACGTACCGCCATACATCTTGCACGTTCAACACGCGATATGTATCGTCAAATTTGAGAAAATTCGACTGGAGACGCTTGACGATATAGCCCTCTTTTACAGGTCATATAAAGACATTGAAAGAAACAGCATACACATGAAATGTGTCAAAGCAGATAAATCTCCAATTGATATTGATATATTTCAATACCTACAGAACTCCAGAATCGAGAATTCTGTCCTGACAACTTTGATGAAAAATAGTAATAATTCCACAGAGGACTTGGACAATTACGGATCTTGGAAACTGCGAACGACATCTGAAGAAACAGCGCAAATAAACAACGCTACAACAGAAACGTCATTAGAAGCGATAGTTCTGCCCTGACATCATTAACAACCGGAATAATACTGTACAGCAGCACAAGGGAGATCATAATATTGGAGATTATATATCATTAATATTGATTGTATTGAAGATTAGGCCTGACCCTTGTTGAGAGTTATGCTTGGGATATACAGAATATATACTCGACAAAATATCCGAAACGGCTGTTTTGAGGTACATGAGTACAGATAGTGATGTCCTATACTCAGGATGTTGTAGGGTCAGAACATACCTGTAGAGTGGGTTTGTTTATGGACATTTTCTTGTAGGATATTAAACTGTGCAAGTAGGTTTCCAAGAACATACTCTTGATGTGACAATGTAAATACTAAGTTTAGATGACCCCCTGAATAATTTTAAAATTTTGAAGAAGGTGGAAAATCAGGGACCTGTAAAGCGTAATTGATAGAATACTGTATCCACAAATCTTATCAAATGTGGTAGATTACCAAGAACCTATTGTGTGAAAACATGAAATTGCGATAGTAATTCTGAGCTGACCCCCACTCACAACGATAATCAAGATAACCTTTGATATTGCTTTAAAATTAACAAGAGATAAAAGAAAAGATTGAAATATACACATTAAATCATAAAACATTCATATCAAGTATTGCTGAAGTCAGATGTTTGGCAATCTTAGATAAACGCTTAGTAGACATAGAAAATGTATAATTTTGAGAAACTTCCTGTTCACATATTCTATTTTCTAAGGTAGTGAGAATCCTTAAATAGCCTGTACTTTTCATGTAATGATACACAGCACCGCTGACAATAACTTGGCATAATTATATGAATTCCTTTACATTGAATAACTTAGTAAAGAAACCACAATTGTGTATTTAGAAAATATTTCATTCGGAATTTGGAGATGACCCCTAAGTGATATCATGATTCAAGATATCTTAACATAACCTAATATCAATCGATTCCCCGTTTAATAGAGAGGAAATTGCCACCTCACACTGTAGGATGTGGCCGTGTGCATTTTACTCCTAAAATAAGGCGTTTTTTGCAGTCGCCGCTCGTCTAATGCAGTAGTTAGTGTTATTTACCTAATATACTATGGTGAATTACGGTCGTTAAATTGAGGATTTAAAAGGTAATTGCATCAAATCTTTGCCGAAGTATTTGACCGATGACTATATTCGACATAAGAACCATTTTGGCCATTTAACAATGAAGTATTTTACCCACAAAAGACTTTTGACATGGCTTTTAGTGTGTTTGACGCAATTTAATTGTATTTTGGAGATGGCCCCTCTGTGACGTCACAGGTCAATGACCACAAATTTGTTTTTGATATTAGAGGATTGAAGAACCTTTGCGTAATCAGTTGACACCAACCATTTTTCCCTATGCCTGGTAGGAGTGAAGATATAGTCATTTTAATATCTATACCCCCATTTTAAAAGTAGAAAGGTGCAATCCACTGGTTCTTGTATTTCCTAATTTTTCTATCATACGGCAATAGTTTTCACCACCACATCCTACCTCATCTGAAAGAAGAGAGTCTAAGCTTTCAAATGATATGCAGTTTGCCTCTGTGTACGGGGGGTGCATTTTATTCCCCAAAAGTGGGTCTCTGCCGCTCGTCTATAGCTGGCATAATTATAAAGGCAAGTTTTTTGCGTCTCAAAAAATAAAGTTTTTTTGAAATGAAAATTCACCAATTCGCTTGAAGAAATACTTAAAAACTGTTCTATTCTAGGTTGCCAAGCATAAATATAGGATTGCCGACATGATAATTCCCTTTCGGTGTGAATCAAATTGCCATTTAAATGAAAAATCTCATTTA
>JAVTVY010009555.1:0-44445 GCA_036873755.1 Hanleya hanleyi
CGCACCGCGGTGGAAACCTTTACACTGCGCGCCGGGGTCAAAGGTCAGTTCCGGTCACCTTTAGCGACGTACACCAAACAGAAGCGAGTATTTAAAATCCGTCACAGAGCTCTCGTCCAATCAGAAGCGAGTATTTTGACCCGGTGCATTATGGGACATATCCAAGATGGCGGTTCCAAAATGGCGGATCCAACATGGCGGCTCCAAAATGGCGGCGTATGAGAGTCGATGCGCCGGGGTCAAAGGTCAGTTCCGGTCACGTGAACGGAAGCGGAAGTGACCTCCGGAGCTCCGGAGCTCCGAGTTCTCTTGTAGCAACGCCCGTCAACGCCCGGTGGTGGCGTCGGAGCTCCGGAGCTCCGAGTTCCATGAGCTCCGGAGCTCCAAGAGCTCGGCGAGCTCGGAGCTCTTGCATATAAACACACACATGCATCTGTGAAAGCTTCATTATACGCCTGGTGTCCGTGGAGATGAGAGCCATGGTTTACGCATGTCACTTGTGTTTGAAGTCATTTTCCACGCCATTTAATCTACGTAGACATATACAGCGAAGCCATCTCAAGGAACGGAGTCCCGATAACGTGCAAATTCAAAGTACGCGCGAGGAACGATCAACACCTACGTCACACACGACAGTATTAGAGCACCCTTATACGATGACGGTGAGCGGCCCTACGGGGTGTGGAAAGACGTCCTGGGTGATGAAGTTCTTAGAGGAAGGTGTGGCAACCCCAGCTCCGACACGTGTTGTTTGGTGTTATAGCCAATGGCAGCCCGCCTACGAAACTGCACGACTACAGAATGTGAGCTTTGTTCCAGGAATTCCTCACGACATAGACGAACCCTATTACTTCGATTCCGAGCAGACCAACGTGGTAGTGCTCGATGATCTGATGAGTGCGGCCAAGGACAATTCGAAAATCGCCGACCTATTCACCAAAGGGTCCCATCATCGAAATCTGTCCGTCATCTATTTGACTCAGAATCTCTTTCCTCAAGGGAAGGCGTCCAGAGATATTGCCTTGAACTGCCAATACTTTGTGTTGTTCTCCAATCCCATTGATAGAGCACAAATCCGTGTGTTTGGTAGTCGAATTTATCCTCAGAACATTGACCATTTTATGTGGGCGTTTCAAGAAGCGACAATTCGTCCGTACGGCTACCTGTTCGTAGATTTAAAAGCCCATACCCCCGAAGATCGTCGGCTGACGACCCACCTGTTACCCGGCGAGGAATCACCACAACGGCCTATACCCCTACACCATCCGCCGAGTGCACTCCTGGCAGAGCAGCAGCAGAAGCCCACCCCCATACAGCGGGCCCGCTTCATACCATCAGTCCTGGAATATCACCCAACCGTGAAGGCCCAACCCGAGGTTGAAGAACATAATGTGAACTCGAGGCTATGGAAGGATTTGTTCAAAGAAAGTATGGACGCCGAGATGGGCGGGATGTTGGAGGCCACAGGAAACAAGTTTCAACGCAAAGGGTATTCGAAAGAGGAAGCTGCAATTTTAGCCCATAACAGATTGGCACCCAGACTACGACGGGCTTTACGTCAGCAGTATGTCGACTTACTGACCCATATGAAATTGTTGGATAAGGACCCAGTCCATATGGAAATTGAAAGAACAGCGTCGATGTTGAAAACCTCGGGCGTGAACTGGAAAGCGGCGTATGCCAGAGCAATAGCACAAAAGAAACATTTGTTCGAACGCATCATTAAACAACGTTAAAGCATTAAGAAAGTGTGTTAAAGCGTTGAGACGAGCGTTAAGGCGTAACGACGGGCGTTGACGCGCGTCACTGCATTTCGATGAATTGGTGTCAATTCCATGAAATCAGAGCTTCTGAACTAATTCACCAGGGCGTTGAAGCGTTGAGCTAAGCGTTGATGGGCGTTACTGTCTATAAAAGCGAGCGTATTCCCAAAACACGCACAGTCGACGTTCAACCGTCAACATGGCTTATACTTGTTCTGAGTGTGAACGCACGTTCACCAGACATTACGATATGATGCGACACCAGAAAAATATACATGGGACTGAAGACGCCGAGGAGCCCGTTGAGGCAGATACTGATACAGAGATTGATGAGAGTGCATCGACTGATACCGAATCCAAGATGGCTGACAGTCTATCTACTGATATGGAGAGCTTGACCTCAGAGAATCAGCCTTCATCCCAGGAAAGTGAGGCAGAACCTACCTTCTGGGATCGTATTGTGACAGCAGCTATCAATACTCACGCTGAAGCGATCGAGGACGCCGGAGAGGATAATTTACAACAGACGTACACCCAAATGCGCCCCCGCATCAGGAAAACAGCCATGGCGATCTATGAACAGTATACCTTACTACCGCTTGAAATGAAAGGGGACCCCACGCACAGGTCCATCATGAAGACCAAGCGTCACTTGGAAGAGGATATGGGTTTACCACCCACCGAGGCCCTGGAAAATGCGATCAAAATGCGCAAACAACTGTTTCAGGACATGCTGCCCGAAGAATATCCAGGCCTGACCGACGATGATTAGAATAAACGGTTCAGAATGAACATGACCGAAGAAGGAACTCTCTGAAATGGCGACTTCTGATTGGACAAGAATACATCTAACGGACAGGAATGAATAGGACAGATGCAAATGGCGGTCTCTGATTGGACAAGAGTCTTTCTTGAATTGTAAACATACCCAACGCGGCTCCCCCAGCGTGGGTATGTTATGATGGAGGGGAAAATAAACTATATGAAAAAAACTTGTTGTTGTTGTTGTTCCCTCATGTGTCATCCTTGTTGTTGTTGTTTTCTCTCTCTCTCCGGTCTATATCATGGCGTCAAAACGTCTAGCAGGACCCATACAAGGACCAGTTTTCGACACTAGGTGACCACATCCCGACGGAATGGCCAGTTTTCGACACCGGATGTGCCGCCATCTTGAACATACGTGCCGCCATCTTGGATATGGCCCATAATGCACCGGGTCAAAATACTCGCTTCTGATGCCATCTTGTACCCACCTCCCACCAAATCACACTCGCGGCAGCGCATGCGCAGAATGCCGATAGTTCAGCCCCATATCCAGCCCATCAGATGCCCCTTCACGAATGCTTCACTTTGATACCTCACTCGACCCCATTGGACCATTAGGGGCTCCCCTAGCTCCAAAACGTCTATTTCCATACCCTTGGGTAACCACGCATGCGCAGAATGCCGATATTTCAACCCCACGCCCAGTCCATCAGATGCCCCTTCACGAATGCTTCACTTTGATACCTCATACGACTCCATTGGCCCATTAGGGACTCCCTAGCTCCAAAACCGCTATTTCCATACCCTTGGGCCACCGCGCATGCGCAGAATGCCGATATTTCAACCCCACACCCAGCCCATCAGATGCCCCTTCACGAATGCTTCACATCGATACCTCACTCGACCCCACTGGACCAGTAGTCAATCTCCTAGCTCCAAAAAGGCTATTTTCATACCCTTTGGCCTCCGCGCATGCGCAGAATGCCGATAGTTCAACCCCGCGCCCAGCCCATCAGATGCCCCTTCACCTAACCTTCAATTTGATACCTCACTCGACCCCATCGGACCCTTAGGGGCTCCCCTAGCTCCAAAAAGGCTATTTTCATACCCTTCGGCCGCCGCGCATGCGCAGAATGACGATATTTCAACCCCACACCCAGCCCATTAGATGCTCCTTCACCTAACCTTCACTTTGATACCTCACTCGACCCCATCGGACCATTTTATCTAGGGACTACTTTTTCTCCGCGGAAGCTTTTTCCCGAGACCGAATCACCGCCAAAACCACGGCCAAACTGCATCACCGCGCATGAATACATTTTTTTTTTTTTTTTTTTTTGCCGGAACTTTTTTTTGCCCGAACATGCCCGAACATGCCGTCCAAATAACATTTAATCCAGATTTACATTTATGTTATGAAACAGTGAAAAATAAAACAGAACATCTCTAATTTTCAGCCAAATGGAAATTTGAAATCTAATACACAAATTCCTTGCAATAATGAATAGGGAAATTGTATCTGCTATATAGTACAAATTAAACAGTACTAAATTCTTAAATTTTAAACCTTTAAGCTAGTAATTTGATATCAAGTTCAGAAATCCATCTATGTAAATGAAGCTGTTCAGTTTGGACAGTATAGATATTTCGTTCCATTTGGACAGTAAAGCTATTTCCTTCCATGTAGGTATGTTATATTCTATGTGCTAATATAGCCAATATATTATGTTTTCCCATAACACACATAATATTAACAGTTCTAAATTCTCTAGTTTTCAATCGGTGTACTTGAAATTTAAAAAATGATCATGAAATGTATCTAAGTTTATGGATCTCTTCGGTCTGGGGAGTAACCATCTTGTACCCACCTCCCACATCTCACTGACACTGGCGGCCATCTTGTACCCACCTCCCACATGTCACTCACACTGGCGGCCATCTTGTACCCACCTCCCACATCTCACTCACACTCGCGGCCATCTTGTACCCACCTCCCACATCATGACACTCGCGGCCATCTTGTACCCACCTCCCACATCTTACACTCACTCACACTCGCGGCCATCTTGTACCCACCTCCCACACATGATGAACAGCTCTCACAGATTTAACAAACATGGGAGACAGTAATTCACTGTTGGTTACAATGATCACTGTCATAACATGCACATAAACAGACTCACAGTGAGTGATGAACAGCTCTCACAGATTTAACAAACTACTCGCGGCCATCTTGTACCCACCTCCCACATCTCACTCACACTGGCGGCCATCTTGTACCCACCTCCCACCAAATCACACTCGCGGCCATCTTGTACCCACCTCCCACATCTCACTCACACTGGCGGCCATCTTGTACCCACCTCCCACATCTTGCACTCACTCACACTCGCGGCCATCTTGTACCCACCTCCCACACATGACACTCGCGGCCATCTTGTACCCACCTCCCACACATAACGCATGCGCACACCGCCCCAATACCGCCCCATTTTACACACTTATGACGTCACACAAGGTTCTGCGCATGCGCAGTGAGGCGCTATTACGCCAATTTACGCCTTGTATACTACTAATGGGGTAAATTATGCAAACCAGAACGCAAGTTAGGTCATAGATAGCCAATCAAAATCGGAGCTGATCACCATCTTGCAGCAAGTTTTATTTTTATCTCCAAATATGGCAAGCGATGGTTGTATAGCTTCTCAAATGGGAAATCAGATTTGAATTTTGGAGAGGTCATACAGGGGCACTATCAAAATATACACCACAAAATATGTCTAAATCTATGATATCATAGATTATTTTGAACAGAAGCTGGGTAAAAATTTGGTCACGATGAGTATGTATAGTATTCCAAAAGCGCATGAACATGAATGATGAAGATGGAATATTTCCAAAGCTGCAATTATTTGAAACTTTGCTATAACACCGAGTTTGTTTCTGGAGAAAGATTCTTTTAAAAATATGGTTACCATAGCAACATTTCCTCGAGGCTCTATTTTGGAAATTTTTGGGGTTATGGAATTTTAAATATGAAACATATTTAGTATTCCTCTTTGTATACAATTTTTGCGGAATTGAATGCTTGGATATCAGTTGCTATGATGACTATATTTCATAAACTAAATTGGTAAATTCTTAAATCACAAATGTGACATCCAGATAGTCGAGTGAGTTATCTGTATATACATGTATAATTCCGTGTGTGACATCATCAAAGCTCATTTGCATACCAAATTCGTACCAAACCCCCAAATTTTCCAATATCTTGGCAACCAATAGGAATATTTTGATGAAATAAATATTGAAATTCTCAGAAAAAGAATGGCTATCACAAACATGTATCTCTCTTCTCAATTTACGTTTTCCATTAAGGTCCCCTTTAACCCAAATGCTGCTTCAATGCCCGATTCCCGATATAATTGAAGTTGATCATTGGACAAAAGATTTCTCCTATAGCAGCAAGAGGTGCATAGACCCGTTACTCCTGGCATGAATTTGTGGTTAGTGCTTTTGCTCTCTTTCCTATGCTTACAGCATGGGGCCGATTTTTAGCTATTGATAACTGGTGTAAATATGGTATATATGCATCAGCGTATCCTACTATTCCAAGAAAGGACCATTACGGTGGTAAACTGATGGTAATGATAATATCATGATGATATTATTGATGATATTTTTGGCAACTTTATGTTGAAAGTAGTCCTGTGTATCATTGATTAAAACTAATTCCTTTGTTGTGTGCATAAGAAAGAGATTAAAGTATGAACCGAAAATTCATGCCTCGAGTCGCATGTCAATGCACCTACTGCTGTTCGAGAAATCTTTTGTCTAAGGATTAACTTCAGGCATTCAGTTTACACTTGTAAGCTTGTGAAGGAATGCATGTTGTGTGAGGCAGGTTTGTACATAGATGGAATAATTCTCAACATAATGATATACAACAACAGTTCAATTGACAACAAATAATAAGTCAAGAGCCAAGTTTGTCAGAAGTTTCGTTTGTGTGTCATGAACACAAATGATGCGATACTATTGAACTTGTGAATAATCAATGGTTGTGTTTCCATGAGCTTCAGTTTTGCAGCATGTATAACAAAATGAAAATCTACAAAATAACCCATTTTTCTGAGATGTTTATTATCCATGACATTTTACGTAACTTTTCCCTTCCCTCTTCATAAAACACTATAATACTTGTTTCGTTTACTGAGGTCTAATTGCATTCGACGATGTTAGAATTCATTGAAGCTAATGTGGGCATAGCATCAAATATGGTCATTACAGACGGTCAGTGGATGTGTCGACTAATCCCATGCCCAACCATCTATGATCTTCACATTTTTATGTCCTTATATGGCTTTATTGACCTTTGACCATGAGGACATCAATGAATTATGATGTCACCTTATGCAATTGAGCCATGGTACATGAAAGATGTAGTCGGGGATTTTATAGACAGAATTAAAAATTTAACACACAATGGACAAGAAATATCACAGAGAACTAGTGGTCATTTTGTAGATTTCAATTTGTTATACTGAAAAAATATGTAACATTTTGGTGGAGCCAACTGTTGATTTTTCATCAGCTCCAAAGTGGATGAACAATTTAAATGAACAGTCTTTCAGTATGTGGTCTTCCAGTTGAACCATGAAACATTGTATACTGGGGTGATCTTTTTCGGGTCTCGAGGACATCCGGCATTTGGTCCATTGTTGTCGAGAAATTTTATGTGTATACAGCACTCTGGAGGGAACCGCAGCTTGGTATCACACACACACACCTACAAAATGGAAACAAGAGCATATTATAAAACTGCACTGAGTGCTTACCCTGCTTTATTGTGAAATTCCCCCTCCTCACTTTTTAAATCATCATTGCCAGGAGATTTTCAGGACATCAGTGTATATCTCTCTGATTTTCAAATGACAAAGGCCTGAAAATGAAATTGTATATTGTCTTAATTTCTGCAGCATCGTTGATGGCAGACAGCAGTTCTCCAGCACTCACATACATAGTTTGAGTGGGAATATCAGCTGAAATACTTCTCTGATCATGGGGAAATGATGGAATGTCAATCTAAAATATAGCTGCACAGAGATGAGTGAAATTCCAAACAATGGATCTGAAATACAAATAAATAGAGGTTATGCACAAAAATTGAATGATCTACCACTCTCGAGACATCAAGTGCCAGTAAGATTCCGCTTTAATTCTTAGAAAATAGCTTTGCCCCGGTGAAATGACAGGTGCATTGACGCGAGACTCTGACCCCCCCATGTTAATTTGTAGTTCGTACTCTTCTGCCTATATAGATATCTACAGCATGGGGCTGAGTTCTGGCCTGGGGCGAAAATAGTCCAGTTATCACAGATTTCTAGGCCCTGGTCTCATCTCCCGGATACTGACTCTGGAGTAACAGAGTCTCCATTCCATATTTCATCAAATTACCAAGGACTAATGTTAATAGAGTGTATAAACAGCCTTTGGAAACTGTTTAGCCAATTCAAATCAAAACTGTGGAGAATTTTTCGCAGTTTGTATTTTTATATGTGGCATCAAGAGTCCAGCTTTCAACCAATAGGCATATTGGGGAATAAGACACCACCAGTACAGCACAATGATTGAATAATACATATTTAAAAAGCTTTAAGAACCTGTAGCGGCCAAGAGGCGAATATCTGCAGGGTTAACAAGCAGGGGAATCAGGAATGTATCAGGGACATAGGTCTTTGGGTTATGGACATGGTTATTTTTTGATGGACGACGGATGAATGACGGACCAGACGTTTATAATTATTAACATATATGCTTGAGTCGACCCTGACTGATATTCAGATCTTCAAATACAAAACCGTCTTTTGTATGGTACATAAAGAATATATCTGCATTGACATGGGGGTTATTGGACTCTTATACACTCAGCATAATTTTTAGCACTGGTTTTGGAGGTTTCAGATCATTTTTCTGTCACCTTGGGAAAATAAATTTTCCATATGGTATCCCATTCCCTCTCTGAAATACAGTTATTAATTTTTGGGCTTCCTGAAAGTTCATTTTTCTGGCACCATGGGAAAACAAATTTTCCATATGGTATCCCATTCCCACTCATATTTTTGGGCTTCCTGAAAGTTCAAGATTCCAACTACCTCCCATCCCCCCCCCATTCAATTCCAGTACACATCACCAAAACACTTGTGGTAATGTAAGCATTCCCCCTTCCCCTTCCATCTACTCAATTATAATTACCTGCCCACAGTCCATTTTCAAAATCAAAATCATTTCTTTGATGAAATACTTCGCTCGTTCACCTGTTCGATGACGATTTGACGTCCATGGCATGACGTCGGCAGCCTGGCAGTGGCAGCTCAACATTTTTCTGTTTCCTTTTCCTTCATTTTCCATGTTGTTGTTTTTTTCTGGTTCTGTTCTCTTTAACTGATTAATAGCAGGCCTGTCTCATTGTCGACTGTTGTCGCTGCACAGCAAAAAAGACGGACAAGCTCCAAGTCGACTGCTGACTCGCCAACTGCTGTTACTCGTTGAATATGATGTTGTTGTTGTGGATGAATTCAAACAGCGATGAACGCGCCACGAGGAGCAGACTAACTGAGCCTCCGTACGTAAAAGAGTCCTACGCAGTGCCGGAGTTTCAAAAAATATTTGCTTGTGTCCGCGCTGGTACCGTTCGTGCACCATTCGTGTCCGTAGTGGTGTGTCCATCCTCGGACACATTCGCCTCTTTCTCATGTGTCGATCACAATTCAATTCAATTCAATTCTTTATTGCATACACCCGTACAAGGCAGTGCAAAGATATAACATATAAATAATAGACAGATTCAGTTGGATATGTACAATGTTTTAAGTTCGTAACTGCATGCAATGATAAACATAACCACAGATAGTTCCACATAAAGATCATTATTGTATGGTATTTTTCATCAGATAACATAGTTTCAAAATGTGGAAAATTTCTTTTTATATCGGTAAAAAGTTTTTGACGCAATTCAGCATAGTGTGGGCAATGCAAGAGAAAATGGATTTCATTTTCAACAGCACCTGTAGAACAATGAGTACAAATTCTTTGTTCGTGGGGTATTTTTGGCTTGCAATGTCTACCGGTCTCGACACGCAGTTTATGGTTACTTAGTCTTAAGCGACAGAAGCTTTCCCTATATTTCTTGTTAGTAGTATGAATTAAATAAGGTTCTATGGCATATTTGGTTTTTATTTGGAGATAGCTTTTTAACTTACTGGAGGATTTATTTTCTTCGCTGGTGACAAACAAACTAATCAAATGGGCTGTTACTTTCGCTTTGACATTTTCAATAACAAGACTTCTACTCTGATTGACTTCAATGAGATGCCAGACATTGATTTCTGATGTTAAGGATTGAACTTTTATGAGCCAGTTTGGCTTGTTTTCCAAAACAAGTGCCTTACTGGATTCAAAAGCATGAAACAATAAACGAGTTTGTGGTATATTTTTCAACCGATAGGTAAAATTAATAAGATTCAGCATGATATCATAAATAAGGGGATGGCTACCCAGTTCAGCACGTACAGCCCAGTTAGATGCATATTTACCTGCACCTAAAACATACTTGCAAAACTTTATATGTACTGATTCAACATGTAATTTATCACAGTTGCTAATACAGGAGAGGTCAGCCCCCCAGATTTCACTACCATACAGTAAGATCGGTTTCACAACAGCATTGAATAGTTTCATGCAAGTAGTTACACTTGGATCATGTTTGAAAACAGATTGATATAAACTATGCACAGCCTTCATTCCCTTCAGCAACACCCTCATCAAATCTGCCCCTGTCATTTATAATCACTCCTAAATATTTGTAGCTGCGAACAATTTTAAGTTGCTTTGGACCAAGGAGGAATTGTATCGCATGGAGGCGTTTCTGAATGCGTTTATTGAAAATCAGTATATTTGACTTCTCTATGTTAACTGGCAACTTATTTGATGCAGAAAAATGTTAACTGCATTGAGACTATTCTGTAATCCTTCAGGGGTTTCTGAAAAAATGACCAGATCATCAGCAAATAGTAAATGAGAGAGGGGTTCTTCATGTAAGGATGGTGACTGACAAGCTGGGCTAAAGAACTTTCCTATGTCATCAATAAAAATATTGAACAGGGTTGGTGATAAGTTGCACATGACCTGCTGGGTGATTTCCGGTCGTTTGACATCGTAAGATTTGCATGGAGCATGCTAGTTTTTCGTTGACAGCGTCTGTTCCATATGAATGAAAATTATACAAGTTGTCTTGCTTGAAAGCTAATGCACTTCTGAAAAATTATCTACCAGAATCAAACTGCAAAACTTCGTTTTAAAAAAAATTCTCATTGACTTCAATGTTATTTTCGCGACCGTCAAATCTCCCGCAGGTTACGTCCCATATGCCGTCGGCCGGAACTCACCCAAAATGTACCACGTGACTGCACTTGTGAGTAGTAGTGTAAGGCTATTTCGAGCCAACTTTTTCGGGCGCACGAAAGTGGCGCAGGTTATTTGCCTATGTGAAGTGGCTAGAAATGGCAAATCGGGAACCCTCAAAATTTGACAGAAGAGTTCCAATTTAGGGGGAGATAACTCCGGATCACTATAGTTCCGCCAAAGGCCAAAGGCATGTATTCTTCCGCGGTGATGCGGTCTGGTGGTGATGCGGTCGCGAGAAAAAGCATCCGCGGAGAAAAAAGTAGTCCCCAGACTTCAAATACGCTGCATGGTCCGATTGGGTCGAGTGAGGTATCAAAGTGAAGCATTCGTGAAGGGGCATCCAGTCATGGGTAGGTGCATGTAAAATTAGGATTTTTTCCCGAAACTATAAAAAGCGGAACACGGACTTTACCCCTAAAATAGGGGAAAACACCTATCAACCCTAGCTAAAAGGGCTAATATCGGTCCCCGGGCTTATTGGGACCTGCCTATCAAGTCACTGGGGTGGGTGCATGTAAAATTAGGATTTTTTCTCGAAAATATAAAAAGCGGAACACGGACTTTACCCCTAAAATAGGGGAAAACCCCTATCAACCCTAGCCAAAAGGGCTAATATCGGTCCCCGGGCTTATCGGAGCCTGCCTATCAAGTCAATGGGGTGGGTACATGTAAAATTAGGATTTTTCCCCGAAAATATAAAAAGCGGAACACGGACTTCACCCCTAAAATAGGGGAAAAGTCCTATCAACTCTAGCCAAAAGGGTTAATATCGGTCCCGGGCTTATCGGAGCCTGCCTATCAAGTCAATGGGGTGGGTGCATGTAAAAATTTCTCCAGAAAAAAAGCGGAACACGGACTTTACCGCTAAAATAGGGGAAAACCCCTATCAACAATATCCCAAAGGGCTAATATCGGTCCCCGGGCTTATCGGTGCCTGCCTATCAAGTCAATAGGGTGGGTGCATGTAAAAATTTCTCCAGAAAAAAAGCGGAACTCGGACTTTACCCCTACAATAGGGGTCTGTATTATACAATATAAGGGGAAATGCCTGTATGGGATATGGGGATGGTCATTTTTTTTTCGTGGGCTTTACTATGGGTTGTGGGGTGTCGTTTTTCTCGTCTCACCAAGAAAAACACGATGGGAGGGGTCCCGGAGCGAAGCGGTGAAATTTTTGGGAAAAGTCACCGAGTTCTGTATATAGGCCTATGGGCTGGCTATGGGGGGTATAGGTCCAACCTGAAAAATTCACACACGTTCATTGTGATATGGGTTGTTTGGTCTTGTTTTTCACGTCTCGTCATTTAGAACACGATCGAAAGGGTCCCGGAGCGAAACGGTGAAATTTTTGAAAAAGTGCCATATAGCCCATATAGCTCCATACTGGCTATGGGAGGGATAGGTCCATCCTGGGAAATTCACACACGTTCATTGTGATATGGGTTGTTTGGTCTTGTTTTTCACGTCTCGTCATTCAGAACACGATGGGAAGGGTCCCGGAGCGAAACGGTGAAATTTTTGGAAAAGTACCATATAGCCCATATAGCTCCATACTGGCTATGGGAGGGATAGGTTCAACCTGGGAAATTCACACATGTTCATTGTCAAATGGGTTGTTTGGATTTGTTTTTCACGTCTCGTCATTTAGAACACGATGGGAAGGGTTTCGAAGCGAAACGGTGAAATTTTTGAAAAAGTACCGGGTAGGTCTGTATATAGGCTCATATAGCTCCATGCTGGCTATATGGGGGTATAGGTTCAACTTGGGAAATTCACACACGTTCATTGTGATATGGGTTGTTTGGATTTGTTTTTCACGTCTCGTCATTTAGAACACGATGGGAAGGGTTTCGAAGCGAAACGGTGAAATTTTTGGAAAAAGTTCACTGAGGCCTGGGTAAGCCCATAGGCCTATACTGCATGGCTATGGGGTATAGGTTCATACGGGGTGGACGTTTTGGGGTCTAGGTGAGCCCCTAATGATCCTATGGTGTCGTATGAGGTCTTATTTTGAAGCTCTCGTTGAGGAGCATCCGACTGGACTAATGGTTCGTCCGTTTTCAATAGTCTGCGCATGCGCAGTCTGGCCGTAGTATAGAAAGCAGGCATTTTGGGGGGTATGTGGGGGTGTGTTTGGGGTAGAGATGGACCGCTATGGGTTCGAATGGGTCGTGGAAGGTGTCAAAGTGAAGCTTGTGTGGGGTAGAGTCAGAATGGCGTATTTTTAAGTGCAAGTCGCGTCAATCGGCGCATGCGCAGTTGGTTGTAGTAAGTAAAGTGGTCATTTTGAGGCAGTACAGGAAGGTATTTGGGGTAGAGATAGACCATCTTTGGTCCGAATGCGTCCTGGAAGGTGTCATTTTGTAGCTCTCGGGGTATAGACCCCGATTTGGGGGCTGTCTACAGCATCTGTGACGTAATCGGTGACGTCATCAGTACGAGTAGTAGCGAAAGTGGGCATTTTAGGAAAGTGCAGGAAGGTATTTGGGGTAGACAGGGACCATCATTGGTCCGATTGTGTCGTGGGAGGTGTCATCTTGTAGCTTTCATGGTGTACATCCCCATTTGAGGGATGTTCGTGTCATCTGTGACGTCATTGGTGACGTCATCAGTACGAGTAGTAGCGAAAGTAGGCATTTTGGGGCAGTGAAGGAAGGTATTTGGGATAGAGATGGACCATCGTTGGTCCGAATGCGTCGTGGGAGGTGTCATCTTGTAGTCTTCGGGGTGCAGACCCCGATTTGATGGATGTCCACAGCATCTGTGACGTCATTGATGACGTCATCAGTAGGAGTAGTAGCGAAAGTGGGCATTTTTGGGGCGGTGAAGAAAGGGATTTGGGGTAGCGATGGACCATCCTTGGTCCGAATGCGTCGTGAGGGGTGTCATCTTGTAGCTCTCGGCGTGTAGACCACGATTTGAGAGATGTCCACAGCATCTGTGACGTCATTGATGACGTCATCAGTACGAGTAGTAGCGAAAGTGGGCATTTTAGGGGAGTGAAGGAAGGATTAGTAGTATAAAAGCGCATTTCGAGCCCTTTTGACCTAGCGGCACAAGGCCCAATGAGAGTATGCGCGCGTGTGTGTGCGTTTGTGTGTGTGTTCGTGTGTGTGTGTACGCGTGTGTGTGGGCTTGCGTGTGTGTGTACGCGTGTGCGTGTATGCTTGTATGTGTATGTATGTGTGTGTGTGTGCGTGCGTGTATGTGTGTGTATGTATGTGTGTGTGTGTGTGTGTATGTGTATGCATGTGTGTGTATGCGTCTGTGTGTGCTTGCGAGAGTGTATGCGCGTGAGTATGCGTGCGTGTGTATGTGTATGGTTGCGTGTGTGTACGCGAGTGCGTGTATGCGTCTGTGTGTGTGTGTGTGTGTGCGTGCATGTGCGTGTATGCGTGTGTGTCTGCGTCTGTGTGTATGTGTCTGTGTGTGCATGCGTGTGTGTGTGTAGGTGTGTGTGTATGCATGTGTGTGTGTGTGTGTGTGTGTGTGTGTGTGTGTGTGTGTGTGCGTGAGTGTGTGTGCGTGTATGTGTGTGTATGCGTCTGTGTGCGTGGGTGTGTGTGTGTGTGTGTGTGCTTGCGTGTGTGTGTGCGTGTGTGTGTGCGTGCATGTGCGTGTGTATATGTGTGTATTCCTCTGTGTGTGTATGTGTGTGTGCTTGCGAGTGTGTTTACGCCTGTGTGTGTGCGTGTGTGTATGAGTCTGTGTATGTGTGTATGCGTCTCTGTGTATGTGTATATGTTTGTGTACGTCATCAATGACGTCACAGATGCTGTGGACATCTCTCAAATCGTGGTCTACACGCCGAGAGCTACAAGATGACACCCCCCCCACGACGCATTCGGACCAAGGATGGTCCATCCCTACCCCAAATCCCTTTCTTCACCGCCCCAAAAATGCCCACTTTCGCTACTAATCCTACTGATGACGTCATCAATGACGTCACAGATGCTGTGGACATCCATCAAATCGGGGTCTGCACTCCGAAGGCTACAAGATGACACCTCCCACGACGCATTCGGACCAACGATGGTCCATCTCTACCCCAAATACCTTCCTTCACTGCCCCAAAATGCCCACTTTCGCTACTAGTCGTACTGATGACGTCACCAATGACGTCACAGATGACACGAACACCCCTCAAATGGGGATGTACACCATGAAAGCTACAAGATGACATCTCCCACGACACAATCGGACCAAGGATGGTCCCTCTCTACCCCAAATACCTTCCTGCACTTTCCTAAAATGCCCACTTTCGCTACTACTCGTACTGATTACGTCATCGATGACGTCACAGATGCTGTAGACAACCCCCAAAGCGGGGTCTATACCCTGAGAGCTACAAAATGACACCTTCCAGGACGCATTCGGACCAAGGATGGTCCATCTCTACCCCAAATACCTTCCTGTACTGCCCTAAAATGACCACTTTACTTACTACAACCAACTGCGCATGTGCAGATTGACGCGACTTGCACTTAAAAACACGCCATTCTGACTCTACCCCACACAAGCTTCACTTTGACACCTTCCACGACCCATTCGAACCCATAGCGGTCCACCTCTACCCCAAACACACCCCCACATACCCACCAAAATGCCTGCTTTCTATACTACGGCCAGACTGCGCATGCGCAGACTATTGAAAACGGACGAACCATTAGTCCAGTCGGATGCTCCTCAACGAGAGCTTCAAAATAAGACCTCATACGACACCATAGGATCATTAGGGGCTCACCTAGACCCCAAAACGTCCACCCCGTATGAACCTATACCCCATAGCCATGCAGTATAGGCCTATGGGCTTACCCATGCCTCAGTGAACTTTTTCCAAAACTTTCACCGTTCCGCTTCGAAACCCTTCCCATCGTGTTCTAAATGACGAGACGTGAAAAACAAATCCAAACAACCCATATCACAGTGAACGTGTGTGAATTTCCCAAGTTGAACCTATACCCCCATATAGCCAGCATGGAGCTATATGAACCTATATACAGACCTACCCGGTATTTTTTCAAAAATTTCACCGTTTCGCTTCGAAACCCTTCCAATCGTGTTCTAAATGACGGGACGTGAAAAACAAGACCAAACAACCCATATCACAATGAACGTGTGTGAATTTCCCAGGATGGACCTATCCCTCCTATAGCCAGTATGGAGCTATATGGGCTATATGGCACTTTTTCAAAAATTTCACCGTTTCGCTCCGGGACCCTTTCCATCGTGTTCTAAATGACGAGACGTGAAAAACAAGACCAAACAACCCATATCACAATGAACGTGTGTGAATTTTCCAGGTTGGACCTATACCCCCCATAGCCAGCCTACAGACCTCGGTGACTTTTTCCAAAAATTTCACCGCATCGCTCCGGGACCCCTCCCATCGTGTTTTTTTTGGTGAGACGAGAAAAACGACACCCCACAACCCATAGTAAAGCCCACGAAAAAAAAATGACCATCCCCATACCCCATACAGGCATTTTCCCTTATATTGTATAATACAGACCCCTATTGTAGGGGTAAAGTCCGAGTTCCGCTTTTTTTCTGGAGAAATTTTTACATGCACCCACCCTATTGACTTGATAGGCAGGCCCCGATAAGCTCGGGGACCGATATTAGCCCTTTGGGATATTGTTGATAGGGGTTTTCCACTATCTTGGGGGTAAAGTCCGTGTTCCGCTTTTTTTCTGGAGAAATTTTTACATGCACCCACCCCATTGACTTGATAGGCAGGCCCCGATAAGCCCGGGATCGATATTAGCCCTTTTGGCTAGAGTTGATAGGATTTTTCCCCTATTTTAGGGGTGAAGTCCGTGTTCTGCTTTTTATATTTTCGGGGAAAAATCCTAATTTTACATGTACCCACCCCATTGACTTGATAGGCAGGCCCCGATAAGCCCGGGGACCGATATTAGCCCTTTTGGCTAGGGTTGATAGGGGTTTTCCCCTATTTTTGGGGTAAAGTCCGTGTTCCGCTTTTTATATTTTCGAGAAAAAATCCTAATTTGACATGCACCCACCCCAGTGACTTGATTGGCAGGTCCCAATAAGCCCGGGGACCGATATTAGCCCTTTTGGCTAGGGTTGATAGGTGTTTTCCCCTATTTTAGGGGTAAAGTCCGTGTTCCGCTTTTTATAGTTTCGGGAAAAAATCTTAATTTTACATGCACCCACCCATGACTGGATGCCCCTTCACGAATGCTTCACTTTGATACCTCACTCGACCCAATCGGACCATGCAGCGTATTTGAAGTCTGGGGACTACTTTTTTCTCCGCGGAAGCTCTTTCCCGCGACCGCATCACCGCGGAAGAATACATGCCCAGGGGCCCTTTGCCGGAACTATAGTGATCCGGAGTTACCTCCCCCTAAATTGGAACTCTTCTGTCAAATTTTGAGGGTTCCCGATTTGCCATTTCTAGCCATTTCACATAGGCAAATAACCTGCGCCACTTTCGTGCGCCCGAAAAAGTTGGCTCGAAATAGCCTTACACTACTACTCTTGTACCAACCTCCCCACAGCACATGCTCCATTTCGCAGGCTCCATTATTAGACCCCCAGCGAGGTGGTTGCTCTTGTACATCTCCCGAATTGAATACAATAACTGATACTTATAACACATCGGACAGGAGAATTTATACTTTATTTGACCTCAAACATAAAAGAGTTACCATGTTTACACAGACGGTAAACATGCGCTTGTTTACCGGAGCGGTACACACGATTGTCAAACGAAAGGTGACGATCGGCGCGGTAAACATTGTGACCATTGGAATGGTCACGAGTGGTGACGATATGCTCGTCACCATTCTGAACCCGGTCGTCACCATTCCGGACCATTCCAATGGTCACACTGTTTACCATGCCGATGGGCACCGTCGCGGGGGAAATTTACGTGTGTAGGCCGGTGAGGCCCTAGAGAAGATTTCAATGTTGCATTCGTTCCACCCTGTGAGCGATTTATTAACTGATGCAATCCAGACACATATGACGCACAGATCGAGCGTTGTCGAAAAGGCTCTGAACATGAATTCCAGCATGACGAAATCACGGTTTGGAAGGTACTTTAAAAGTTTGAAGCGCTCGTTACTGAGAATGCGTTCTCTATAAACAGACTTTCCACGTCTTATCGCTTAGTTACTGCTGTTTTATATAAAGTAAAATCCTCCGAAATATTGCAGATTTTCTCGTTATATAATCTTTGCAAATGACTGTGACGGAATCACCTCCATTTTGACTAATGTTGATTATCTAAATGTTTGGCTGCTCTGTTTCGATCTGATTATTCCGATATGCCATCTCTTACTAACAAACGATACCTAAGGATGATAACATTTTTTTTCCTCGTGAGAAAGAATGATTGGGTCATCACAGGTGTTAAATCTAGTCTGCGACGGAATCACCAAAAAATCGTGACGGAATTACGAGTATGCATTTTAAATCTTATCGGTACAATAGCTTCATTAATTACACATTTTCTCCGAATTTTCTCCGAAAAAATATTTCTATAGGATCCCTTGTAATTATAAAATTACGGCTCTGAATTTTTACTTTGTCTCATGTATACAGTTCTTGTCAAATGCATATATTTTCTGCAGATGGTTTTAAATAGTATAGCTTTCAGTAAAATGCAATTTTTGCTCCTTGACAATTTCGAGTTTCCCTCAGTTGATCAGGTTTATAAATTATGGGGAAAATAATTCAAGCCCATCGCATCTTCTCTGTTATTGGCGTGTTCCCGGAGATTATAGGAAACGAATAGAAAAACTAATATATGCTAATATGGTCTACGAAAATGTAAGGTGAATTATTTGCGAAAAAGCGAGTTTTTTTGGTGATGGGCGCTTTCATGTGGGAATCATGTGAAGTAGATTTTTCTTGGAGATTGAAGTCTTATTAAAAATTTTGCAATGCGACGGAGTGACCAGTCAGTCTTGAAGGCGGTTTGCTGCTGTTGTCGTAGTTCTGAGACCGTTCCTTTTTCACAAATTTCAAGTTATAAACGGCGCGTATTTCGTTGATTCGGAATTGACCTCTGTACAGCGCCATTATGTTACAATGCTGGTCAGTTAACCTTTATCGCAAATCATTAGATATTTTGCTTGACCATGAATATGATTCTATCACTCAAGTGAATACTGAAATTGCCGATTAAACTCACATTATTTCGCGTAGATTCAACACTGGAAAAACCGCACGTGTTTTTCGAACTGGTGTCAATTTGTCATTGCACAGTACCGGAAGTATACGTTGCCCAATTGGCCACTGAAGAAACAATGCAGGTTAGTGGTTTGACATTCATTTAAGTCCACAGAAACAGACGTTCAAATAAACCGAAAAAAGATTTATGCAGATGCTTTATTTCAAGGAATATCAGGCATTAATTAGGAAAGTGATCCCCACTCCCCCTGATTCGGAACTCACAAAACTACTGTATTGCAATGTGCGCAACTGGCTTTATAATATAGAAATGGCAATTTGGTATGGAGTACAGCCTCCACGAAGTTATTTGTATATATGGACAAAGAATAATTCAGCCGTCAGCGGGAATCGAACCTTCGACCCCTCAATCCCTTCATCCCATCCCATCCCATCTGAGCTGTGCCGGCCCATAGGTAATGCTCCCGTGAATCGTCCCTCTCGCCCACCCCACCCACGGCGTAGTGGGATGTATGTATATTGGTTCGTTTAGGCCGTTAATAAGTACGCTGAACAAAAGTGGACTAATGACGCTGCCTTCGGATGTACCATTGTCCAGACTCTGTGAGGTGGATAATTTACTCCCTACTCTTTCATCTTGCGATCGGCCAAAAATGCCTATTTCAGAGCAGTATTCTTCCATTTATACTGCTGTTTTGAACACCGTCGTTCCAGACGAGGTCGAAAGCTTTTTCCAAGTTCAAGAATATTCCTATGACAGACCGCTTTATGCTGATAGCTTTTGTTTTGCGGTTATATGTTGCGTACTTTCCTGAACCCACTTTGTCGTTTGCAGCGAATTGTTTTTCTCTATGTGGTATTCTATCTTTTATCATTGTTTCCTTAACATTGCATAGATTGGAAGTCAGTGACATTGGCCTATATGATTAGCATCAGAACGACGACTAATGTTTTCAATGAGTTTTTAAGCCTACCTGACCTTTATATTTTCGCTATCCCTAAGGCTAGAGTGCTGAAACTTACCACACTTTATTGGTCAAGCTCTACTAGAAAATAGGAAAAATCCAAGATGGCCGCCATGATGACGTCACAGTGACGTCATTTTAAAAAAGACATTTTTTGACGATTTTTCGGTCGGATTTTTCCATTTTTTTTATTTATGTGTTTTCTTCGCAAAAAGTGATAAATTAGTACGTAATAATCTGATATGAAATAAAATAGCTTTTACCCATTTTTTCATGCAGAAAAGCAACAAATTTTAAGAAATATGACGAAAATGTCACTTTTCTGGTACCGGACATGGCCGACATTTTGAATTTACCCATGATCCTCTACCCGGAGGGTAACGCAAATAGGTTCAAGTTGACCCCATTATGATAAACTGAAAGAAGCTACCAGGAGATCTCTAAAGCTGAGAGTTTTCCTGTTTTTCAATTCTCGTACCCTTGCCTGTGTTCAAATACACAAGACTTGATTCGGCGACCCATGATTCCAAGTAGGCCCCTTTTGTTTAAAGTTTTGAACAATTATCGTCTCAAAAAGGGTTGAGATCTCCATGAACGTGTTTGTGACAGTACAGTCGCTTTTGTGAATTGTTTTCAGCCTGCTCGGTGAATACAAATTAACTTTCGTTATAGGTTTGTTCGTTACAAGTTTATCGAAACTTGTGCTCTTTGCCAGCGGCGTAAACTATTGGCATTCCACTGAAGGATTGATAGATTGTACGACAAATATTTTGCGAGAGTTTCCAATGATTACGGTAAATCCTTCTCCTTGTAGGTTAAACCGCCACGTGAGAAAACGTGGCGGTCGTATACACGATTCTGACTGGTCCAATTCCCACGCGATCATCCAGACAAGGAGGGGGAACTACTTTGTTTAAACTACACTGGCAAATATCCGTGGAAAAATTATCATTGCAGAAATAACGCACTTCATTAGTTCAGTATTAATTAGTTTACGGTGTCGGTCACTGCAAATGTAACAATTGAGAAGAGTTCCATATTGATCAATTATAAACTGCGTGGACGGAAAGAGTTAATAGTAGCGGTTGGTGTGTAATCAAGAAGACAATGGAATACCCAGATGTTGTTTTATTTATGTACAATAACATAAGAATATTAAGTAACACCAGGGCTGTTCAAAGCGCAAATGATCTCCCGTAAGTAATTAACAAAGGAAATTGCCGTAAATGTAGGTATATTGCAGGACATTAACAAAATTTACCTATTGAAGTACGAGTTAGAAATCATGAGGTTTTGACAGCGGGGAAAACAACCCAGGGAGAACCCCTTATAACATTGTGGTGGTGTTGCGACGGAATTCTGAACTGAGTTACGATTCTTGGATACGCCATCGTATTCATTGCAACGCAGTGGAGATGTGGGCCGTGACAGACAAACGTACGGACTTTTCAGCTGTGACAGAAATACGGACATTTCAGGACGACTATTTTAATAATATAGCAATCAGAGACCTGCGCATCTCTCTCGCTCGCCTCGGCTCTTCCGCTTTCATTCCCCTACTCATGTACTCCCCAGCAGATCCCCCATCCCTTTCGCATCAGCTCGTCTTCCACCATAGCCCTAGCCACCTTCCCCCACCCTCGTCTTCCACAATTGCCCAAGACACCCCCCTCACCCCAACCAGAGAACCTGCACACATGGACAGGAGAAGTCATGGATGGACGGACTGAGACCTTTTAATAGTAGAGATGACATTTACCTATTCGCTCCCTAGCGGTGCATCGTGGAACTAAGGGTACCAGCATATAGCTATTGTGTCGCTGCTTCTAGTATATGTGTACCAAGTTTGGTGGCTGTAAACCACATGCAAGGGTGTTTACCAACCCAGTTACTTATTCAGATGCTAGTTTACCTACTCGCCCACTCGTGGTGCTTGGGTCGTGGAACTAATGGGTACCAACATGTAGGTATAGTCTCGTAGTATATGTGTACCAAGTTTAGTAGCTCAAAACCACTTGCTATGGTGTCTACCAGCCCAGTTACTTATTCAGATGCCAGTTTGACCCTTGACGATGGATCGTGGAACAAACGGTACCAAGATGTAAGGGTGTCTACCAGCCCAGTTACTTATTCAGATGCCAGTTACCTATTCGCCCCCTCGCGGCGCATGGATCGTGTTAATAATGATACCAAAATGTAGTTTTTGTCTCGTAGTATATGTGTACCAAATTTGGTGGCTCTAAACCAAATGCAAGGGTGTCTACCAGCCCAGTTACTTATAATGCAGATGCCAGTTATACCTATTCGCCCCCTAAAGGTGGATCGCGGAACTGACGGTACCATCATGTAGGTATTGTCCCGTAGTAAATTTGTACCAATTTGGTAGCTCTAAACCACATGCAAGGGTGTCTACCAGCCCAGTTGATTATTCAGATGCCAGTTACCTATTCACCCCCTGGCAGTGGATCGTGGAACTAACGGTACCATCCTGTAGGTATTGTCTCTGAGTATATATGTATCAAGTTTGGTGGCTGTAAACCACATGCAAGGGTACTTATTCCGATGCCAGTTTACCTACTCGCCCACTCGTGGCGCTTGGGTCGTGGAACTAATGGTACCAACATGTAGGTATGGTCTCGTAGTATATGTGTACCAAGTTTGGTAGCTCTAAACCACTTGCTAGGGTGTCTACCAGCCCAGTTACTTATTCAGATGCCAGTTTGACCCTTGACGATGGATCGTGGAACAAACGGTACCAAGATGTAATGGTGTCTACCAGCCCAGTTACTTATTCAGATGCCAGTTACCTATTCGACCCCTCGCGGCGCATGGATCGTGTTAATAATGGTACCAAAATGTAGGTTTTGTCTCGTAGTATATGTGTACCAAATTTGGTGGCTCTAAACCAAATGCAAGGGTGTCTACCAGCCCAGTTATTTATAATGCAGATGCCAGTTATACCTATTCGCCCCCTAGCGGTGGATCGCGGAACTGACGGTACCATCATGTATAGGTATTGTCCCGTAGTAAATGTGTACCAATTTGGTAGCTCTAAACCACATGCAAGGGTGTCTACCAGCCCAGTTGATTATTCAGATGCCAGTGACCTATTCACCCCCTAGCAGTGGATCGTGGAACTAACGGTACCATCCTGTAGGTATTGTCTCTAAGTATATGTGTACCAAGTTTGGTGGCTCTAAACCACATGCAAGGGTGTCAACGGACGCTATCTGTGTCAGCCAGACATACATACATACATATGGACATTTTAGGTCGGCTCTTTTAATAGAATGAAGGGTCAGTGAATATCCCCGCAACAATGGATACGGGTTATACCAGTTCATACTTCATGCAAGGGTCATGGCACAATGTCTAAAATAGCTAAGTCTGGGGAAAACAATGGGTCGAAACCCGCGACCATTCAGCTGCAGACGGGCCTGAACAAGAGATGCTAGAGCTTCATGCAATGTCGACCGTTATAGACATGGGGATTCTTCGTTGCAGATGTGGAGAAAATTGTCCTGGGTTAGCAGATAGCATCTTAGCTTGCTAAGGGCATTTCACGTTTCACTTAACACTACCCTTAGATTGTCGCTGTGATTCGGCATGTATTTCACACGGCGCCATCTATCTAGAGGGAGATAATCCAGTTCGAAAGTTGTTCCCAAAGCATGAGGTCAAATGTCGGCCCCATTTAAACGAGCCAATGAAATTATCTGTATTCAAATATTTCTCAGACATGCAAACATGTCAGTTTCACGAGGCGCAAGACTGGGGGAGTCTACGCGAGACCAAAACGAAGTTGTGCGAATTAGCTATTTTATTTCTCACTCTAGTGGAGCATGCTTCTTTGTTTATCTTAAGAAAAATCATATTACAAACGGCCTAACATATTTGAAAACAAAATAAAATCGGCGGCAGACCACAGGAAAATGATATGCTTTTTATTTTGTGATGGGGGCACTTCGAGGCCCACCATGGGATCATTTCAATCGATCGCTTTCTGGAGGTGTGTCTTCGTTGTATGAATGTGATTGCATCAATGTCGGATGTAACGGGACCAGTCGGATGTGACCATTTGGGAAACGCCCTAATACACGCAGATAGCATCCGTTACCGCATGGCTACGAGCAGAAGTTTCTACGTATGATCGTGCCATGCGTTCGGATGATGGCAGATAGGAACCGGACAAACTTAGCCATCGAACATTGTTTGCCTCCACACTAGTATCGAGAAAATATAGGCGAGACAAAAAAGACAAAAAGGACGGAAAGCGATATGCAAAATTATATTTCGGACAGATTTCAGTGCGAGGCATTTATATATGGCATAAATAACCAACATACAAACCGTTTAACACAAAACCAATAACAACATGGTACCCGGTAACTGTTTAGAACACACCTGAATACACGCACAAATCATACGAACAAGAAATAATAAAAGCAAGTTGGATCTAATAGACTATCTCTCTAGCCATGCTCCCTACTGAATTCCATTAGGTTATTACAGCGGCATATTTCAGCATACATTGAGCAGTCAGGTTGGATTATGCTAGATTTAGGATATAATGGATGTTGTCTCGGTCTGTGTACGCGAAAAGACCTGGTTAAACGCTCCATCTACTTGAATGGAACTCTGTAAGGTTATTTCAGTGTCGAAGTCAACGACAGGGTTGGAATGGCAAATGTATATGTTCCTGGCTATGTCTCCGAGTCTGGGACAAATGTGGCAGAATCCGGACAAGAATCTATATTCATGACAAAACAGAAGAGTTTTGCCACCGCCACTTATATGTTACAAATTTGACCGGTGCCACCAGCTATATTGGTTGCACTAGATTATAACTTTGAGCGCTTCGAACAATGATAAGCCAATGAAATAACGTTAATGAGCAATCGTTCAAAAGTAAAGTTAACCAGTTAACCAGCTGTCTGTACACACAGAGGTTAACTGAAGCGTTGTCTTCAGGAAGCCCCCGTTTTAAATCACGTGATTCACTTTTGCCACCAGTCGAGAGTGTGCGAAACGATGCAATAAATCAACATTTTCGTTTTTCGTTGTACTCCACGCAAGAATGAAAATCAAATATTAAACTTGCCTCGACATGTTTTGATTTCAACATGGTCGTAGCAATGTTAAGTGCGTAACCGCAAGGATTATGTTGTCACCTTCGGTTGCGAAGTAGTGTGGAAACGCAATCGGGTCCTATAGGCGAGTGTACAGCGTAATATGTAAGGTGAAGACATGGAAGTTTCACTACACTATACGAGATCCCTGAAGCTAGGCATTCGCACCAGAGTGTAATGGGCCAACTGCGCATGCACGGGATCGAGTAGGCATGCGTACCAGATGTGAAGCATGATAAGGAGAACGACGGGGTTGAGACACATATGGGAGTGTTATTAAACTAGATACCTGGAGCCTGGCATTCCCACTAGGATAGTATAATTTATACGTGGGTAACCTAATCGTAACCCCAAAAGAACGACGTCCGGCGTCAATCGTGGCGGATGTCATTCTCGCTAAAACCAGGGGTATCTCTGTGCTAGATAACCCTGGTACACTGGGCACTGTATCGTGTTTAACAAAACCACAGCTGTAAAGCAACATCCTGCATATATTAACCAATCAGATCACTTGTTTACCGCGACCATGATGACCGTGACAAGAGATTCGAAAACTCCATAGCTTGTGGGATACCCAATGGCAGATGAGCACGCACATTTTCAACAAACATGAACTTAATAAATATTAAGGAAAAATAGTTTAAAACAAAATATATCTAAAGAAAAAATATACCCATTCATCTACCATCAAACATCCAACAAGCCAGACAAATGTAGGAAACACTGACACTTTAAGGCGATCCGCGATGTCGGTGTATTCGACTTCACCTACTCAATGAAGGACTTGAGTTAAGTGAAATAACGCACGGATTTCTATAAAATTTCACTGATTAATATTGTATTGTTATGCATGCTTGGTTTAAATATTTTCCTACGAAGTCGGCTGTCATTTGCAAATTGTCCGGTAATGAGTCAGTCCATCCGAATCCTTTCTCCGGCAAAATAAGGAGAACCGTTGACATTAGAACCTTGATTTTGGCATGAACGTGCATGAACTGTTACCAAGAAGTTCTGAATTGACCTATTTTTGGTGAAAATTTGACCTACTTAGGTGACCTATAAACCTCGAAATTGGAAATGTGATTGATTAGGTCAATGTCAGTGTAACCTGACCTAATTGGGTCAAGGACAATGTGACATATATAGGTGACCTAGAAACCTTGAAATTGGCGAAAGCATGTATCATTGCCACCTACGATTATGGAAATGATCAGTCTTAGGTCAAGGTACACATTTAAATCATATCAAACCCTACTTCGTAGGTCCTGTGACGTTAGTCACAGTGTTCACATGTTACATTCGGTATCAGCGAACAGTTTAGCACAGAAAGTAAAACCCGAACGTATTTTGTCATCAGTGGAGTTTTTCTAGGTCAAGACATCGCGTAACTGAAAGGACTACAGAAAGTGGGCGGAACGCGGTCTACTATGCAAGATGGTCAAGGTTTCGCCTTTGGCTAAAAAAGAAACCTTGACGTTGTGAAGATGGGCGGATGTGTGCATGTTTGAAATTGCAGTTTAGTATTTACGGGCCGCCTTCCATACGGATTTCAATTTTTGATTTTGAGAATCCAGAAACGAAAAACGAAAATTTAAAATTGACGGTCAAATTTTGGATTTTGAGATTACAAAAACGAAAATTGACGGTTAAATTTCAATTTTTGATTTTGACAATGTAAAAATGAAAAACGGAAATGAAAATTGATAGTAAAATTTCAATTTTGAGAAACCAAGAACGAAAAACGAAAATTGAACTGTGCAAAGTTACACGGCACATAATATATCTCGAAACGATTGTTTATCTCAATTGGGCAAAACTGGGCAAAACTTCTACAAATTTGACTGCAGAGGCCTCAATCTCCCTGGCAGTCTCGGACTTTGTGAGTCACACCTTCGCACACATTCCTTTGACATAAATTACCCGCGATGCAACAGCACAAAAGCGCCTCGGTTTTTAGATTCGCATATTAATACCGATAGACGGTGCTGTCCTCGTGACTGCATATAGAAACGGTATGTAGAGTAGACCAATGGTGTGTGAAAGAAGTTGGCAGACTTCTGGAAACAACGAACTGCTGAAACTATGTAATGTGCACATTCCAATGCTTAACCCGATTTGTGGTCATAATCATTGATATATGTTTGGTTAATATCGATATCACAGCCCATTATGGGCTTATTATCGGAAATATATATCAGAATATAAGACTATATGCAGCTCTACCATGGAAGGATAATGAGGCAATTTGCCCAAGATGTAGTAAAGCGGTGAAGTACTACATTTTATATGCTTTATTCAGAAAGTACTTGGGATATCAGAGAACGCAGATTCTGTCGTATTATGTTCAACCATTTAAAAATATATAGGGTGGTGAGACCTAAGGCCTTTCGGTGACTATAGTACAGGCTACAAAGGGCGCCTTTCTGGAATATTCAAATGTGACTTTATCAAAAGTAATCTGATTATTCAGTTGACGTGATCTCAAGGGTTATTAAACTGGAAGCAATGGGCGCGTAAAATTGTACCAAAAAACTGAAAAAATAACATGCAACTGGATAAAAGAATCTTGTATCAACACATTGAATGAAAGTACATACAATCGACAAAAACATGCTAAAATGAACAAACACAATGAAAATTTAAAAATATACAAAGGAATCCACTCTGCAAAAATCCCACATATAACAGGTGTACATTTACACCTTTTGGGCTAAAACATAATACTTAACAATGAATTGAATTAACCAACCATAAACATTATTGCAAGCATTTAACTAGCACCTCAACTGATAAACTTAATATAACAGTTTCAACAAAGAACATTAAACGATCTTCGGCATTATAAAGGTCTCAAAAGAATTATGGACGATAGAAAATTCTCACTGAATCAATGTTCTTTCCAAAATTCCCGACTTCTATAAATAGAGACCTTCAGAAAAAACTTGATCCAAAGTCCAGTCTTATTAGACCCATATAGCTTATGGATTCATATCGGACTCCTGTTTATTGTTCATGATTAGCCATCGACGCAAGACGAGCAAAGGGATAGTCACAATGGAGATTGAAGAAAGAAGAAAGCCAATCCCGAGTTGAAAAATAGCGTTGGAATTCTCCTTCACATCATCGGTACTTGCAGCTCTGGTTTCCCATATCAGGTCACTGTACCGGGTGTATCGTCTCAGAGCCGATTTGGATTTCACAGAGATCAACCCATGTTCACTCCCACTATCTGTAACGTACAGAATAAAAAAATCTATTCACATCAAAATCTATACGTTCAAATATTCCGATGGGCACGAACCTCATGTACTTTTTTACTAAACCCGGGAAATTACATTTGAAATGCTTGGGAACCATGGTCGAATCTGGAATATAACGGTTAGATTATTTTCCTGGATCGAAATTTTACTTTTCAGTTAGATTTGATACATCTTGGGTACGAGTTCGTCTATGATCTGATCTAATTACAGGCTCCTACAACAGAAACATTGCAAAAAATCGTAGAAAGTGTCTTAATACTCTTTGGAAGAAAGGTTCTTTACAGGTTTAACCCTAGCAGGCCTAGGAATTATGAGCCCCCCCACACCTTCCCCACCCTTACTAAATATTCTGCCCTACCTCCGGGACGACAACAAATTGAGAGCGGACTCTCCGTGACTTTGTAGCTTATCATATTGGAGTCATTTTGAACCTATTTGCATAAAGCCAGAGCAGAGGATCATGGGTAAATTCTAAATAGCGACCATGTGGGGTACCAGAAAGTGAATAAAAACTATTTTATTTCACATCAGATTATTGTTTACTTATTCATCATGCAGTTTTTGCGAAGAAAACACACAAATAAATCATTCCAAACATATGACCTAAAAATCGACCAAACATTGCCTCCTTATTATCAGTCTTAATTGTCTTGTTATTGATTAAAATAACGTACAAAATTAATGTAAACATGAAAAAAAACACATTTCTTTTTTCTTTTACTGCCTTCCTCATGTCAAGATTGACAAGTTAGTGACCATACTCCGAGCTATTGGCAAGAAATCGCCATTAGACTGACAAGGCTGGGAAAATTTGGCTAGTCACATTTTCTATTAACCTTCCTTCTTAACATGGTATGCTGACTGTATGTGCACCAGGAGTTCCACCTGGAGGTGCCCAGACACACTCACTCGCAAGAGCACACAGCTATTTTCGTGTTGCTATACCCTAGTATAAACTATAGATGTAATGAAGGTTGCCGAAACAAGAAAATACTATGCAGTCATTGCTACTCTTATACCGAATGTCTGCTGCTGAAATCGTTCTTCAGTTTATATTGCAGTCACAAGCCTAGAATGGTTGAATCTCGGGTCAAGGCCTTGGTGGCCATATTGGATTATGCAGATGGGTGAACATGGTGAAAAACAATCTCAGAGATCATCTCACTCATATCGAACCACTGTCCAAGATAGAAATCAATCGGACAAATTGTTTTAGTTATTGCAGTCACAAGCTTACTTAGCATGGCAGCCATAGGGATATTGGATTATGCTGATTGCCAAAAAGTCATCGTAGTCATCATCTCACTCATATCAAACCACTGTCCAAGTTTGATTTGAATCGGACAAATAGTTTTTGGGTTATTGCCGTCACAAGCTTACATAGCATGGTCCAATAGGGGGTCAAGGCCATGGCGATATATTGGATTATGCAGGTTGATGAAAAACAATCCCAACTATCCTCTTACTCTTACCAACCAACTTTCCAAGTTTGATGTCAATTGGACAAATCATTTTTGAGTTATCGGATTCACAAGCTTAGGTAGCATGGCTGAACAGAGGTCAAGACCACGGTGGTCATGGCGGCCATATTGGATTATTCCGGTTGCCAAAGAAAAAATAAATTTAAAAAAAACAAAACAATCCCAGCCATCCTCTTACGCATACCAACCCACTGTACAATCGTGGTGCAATTGCTTGTTTACTGTGATATTTACAGGGTGGATCAACAAAAAACATTACCGTTGTCAGTTGATGCGACAGGCGCCGCGTTTCTTCTCGCCCGTCTAGGTTCACAGGACGACTGAAAAAAAGAATATAAAAGAGGTACTGAGAGTTCTGTACAACAGTACAATTGATGTATATTGATATTCGGGGAAATGCAGTAGGCATCAACCAAATAGGTGTGTGTGGTGAGGTAGGGGGGGGGGGACGCGGCGGGAGGGGTGTGGCTATGGGAGAAAAGATAATGAAGCAAATACGGTAGTGTACAACACGACATCATCACCCTCAGTTTCACCACGAATATCCAACCCCTTGAACAACACGGGTGAAACCTTCAACTTCCCTTGTATATCAAACTGCCGGATTTTAGGACTGTTGCATACATGCATATACTATGTAAATTTGAAATGATCGTTCTGGGAACCCCAACAGCTCGCCTTTCGGGCAAAGGGGACGGTACATGGTAGTACATGCATGGTTATGGAGTGGGGATGATGCTTAGCTTGAGACATAGAAGGTGGGGTACAGAGTCCTGGGGTCAGAGTTCACCCCGAGCATATTGGCTTCTTCGTATAAGCATGCATTGAGGTGGACTTCACAATATATAGAGTTGTGAGAAGGGGTGATGATTAATTTAGGAGATTGAGAGTAGGGCAATTGGCCATAAGGTTTAGATGGAGTTTCCTGTAGGAATTGCAAGCGCACAGGGACAGGACCCATCTTCAGGGTAATACGACATAATCACATGAGAAACGTGGGACGACTGGTGATATGTGAAGGGGTAGAAGAACTCGAATATTTTCCTTAACTATTGAGTTCGTGAGTTTAACGAACCAATTTAAGCGACACCCACTCTGCCAGCGACCCATCACAATACCTTGCCTCATTCATATTGAAATGAGGGAAATATTGCCATAATTTGTGTGATCTTGTTCAAACTTACCCCGTCACAGTTTCCCTCACACATCAAAAATGTACATTTGAAGATAATGCGAGAGGCATCTATCAGATGAAACGCCTTGAAGGGAGGACTGTAAGCAAATCTTCCAGATGTTATAAAGCCTTTGTTTGACGGTATTATAAAGCCATCTCCACACCTGTAAGATTAACCATAGACGTATATTTCAGCTTGTGTCGTTAGTATTTTCTCTTCATACACACTCCAACAGGTATGGGGAATCCCGCTCTCTAAAATGGAGGTAAAAAGGGTCGTTTTCGCTCAATAAATCAGTTCACATAATGAATTCAGCAAAATCCTCTCGAGGTGCACACAGACATATCTATCCGCATTAAATGGTAGTAAAAAAGTAAATTGTCATCTATGTAATTTGCATAATAATAGGCCAAACATCCTTCGCGCTGTTTAAACAACATTGGCTGGTTCTTCACATGGCAAATTAATTTTATGACATTAAACAATAGATAAATCAATGCGCCTGAAATTCTTATGCATTGGTTCAGAAGGAATCAAAAGTTATTGAGCAAAAACGACCTTTTTTACCCCCATTTTAGAGAGCGGGATCGCTCTAACCTGTCCAACAGCCTTGTGTAGTATATAGGATATCACCACAAGATCTCGTGTTGTTTTGTTTCAACCCCCACTTATGTTCCAGTAATACAAGACTTGTGTCGAATGGACACAACATTGGGGCCGATCAATAGGAACATCAGGTTTGTCAACGCAAGGTTTTGGTCCACATAAAGTACACGTTTCATTGCAATAAATAATTAAAATAGACCAAAGACACTGATCATGTGACCACATAAGTCTTTACAAACACATATGAAGGTATGTACAATTTATTAACGGTAATATCAAATCAACTTCACAGAAACGGAGAAGAATGACTCATACAAAATGTCTATTTCAATACAAGTTCTAAAAACACGAGGTTCAAGAAGCAAAAAATAACGAAAATGATATAGGAATTTAGGGGTCCCGTCCAATTAATCGAAGCACTTTCTCGATGCCTTCGAGATGGATCGAGAAATTTTTCGGTAATCTCGAAGGGGGTCCCGGTTTGTCCGTGTTTTGTTAGACTTAAATTGGTCGTTTCTTAGTTTTCATGCGATCAGAGTGTTGTGCGGGTAACATATTTTGGGTTGCGATCGTCGTATAAGCATGTCGCAGCCTCAAATAGAATTTCATGTTATTATATGTTTAATCGATATATCCATGATCTGAATCCAATTGAGAGAAAACGTTTCATTTATCTATATAGATTAAGAATATAAAATTGAATGATTTTCTCACACACTGATTGTATATCGGACTAATATCAAACGCGGAATAAATGACACAAGTAGTAGGGTAAGTGCTTTTCAGACCTTATTTTCCAGGGAGGTAACTTTTGGTTCCTTTTTTCCGCCAGGGGGCGCCACCAGGCCCGTATGACGTCACTTCCGGTCTGGGTGAATGGAGCGTGACCTGGGAACATGATAGGATATGTACTGACCTGTCTGTGGGTTTTTCCACAATGTCGTTCACCTTCGTGTGTCTTCGCTCACCTCCGTGTCTTTTTCGGTGAGGTGCGAAGGGTACGTCCGTGTCTTTTCGGTGAGAGGGAACATGTGGGGGTTTTCCCGCCAGAATTTCGCTGTCGTCTGCTTGGGGTTGTCACGTGCCGAACACCTGGCTCCCCGAATTGCAACAATGTTGCACGTTCGCTACAATGTTGCGATGAGCACCTGGTGTGGCGTCTGCGTGAGTGAGCTCACGTGCCGAACATCTGGCTCCCCGAGATCAAGGCATGTCCAGACTTGTTCTGGGTTGTGCAGTTCTGCCATGCAGAGGACGGGTACTAGGAATGCATATTAAATCTATATTACCATTTATGGGATGCATGTACTGTTGAATGATAGGAATGCGTGTACATTTTTCCCGCCAGAATTTCGCTGACGTCTGCTTGGGCTGGGGGTTGTCACGTGCCGAACACCTGGCTCCCTGAATTGCAACATTGTTGCACGTTCGCTACAATGTTGCGGCATCGTGATGTCATTCTGCGCATGCGCGGTAGACCAAGGGTATGGAAATAGACGTTTTGGAGTCTAGGTGGG
Organism: Hanleya hanleyi; assembly: GCA_036873755.1. Lineage (NCBI taxonomy): Eukaryota > Metazoa > Mollusca > Polyplacophora > Lepidopleurida > Hanleyidae > Hanleya > Hanleya hanleyi. The sequence goes on from JAVTVY010009555.1 coordinate 33,294, forward strand.
TCACTCATGGTCCGATGGAGTCGAGTGAGGTATCAATGTGAGGGGACATCCAATGGGCTGGGTGTGGGGTTGAAATATGGTCATTCTGCGCATGCGCGGTAGACCAAGGGTATGGAATAGACGTTTTGGGATCTAGGGGGAGCCCCTAATGGTCCGATTGGATCGAGTGAGGTATCAATGTGAAGCATTCGTGAGGGAGCATCCACCTGGACTAGTGTGTCGTTCGTGTTCAACATTCTGCGCATGCGCAGACAGGGAATTGTGGGAAAAGGGTATGGAAATAGACGTTTTGGGGTCTAGATGAGTCCCTAATGATCCGATGGTGTCGTGTGAGGTATCAGTGTGAAGCATTCGTGAGGGAGCATCCGCCTGGACTAGTGTGTCGTTCGTGTTCAACATTCTGCGCATGCGCAGACAGGGAATTGTGGGAAAAGGGTATGGAAATAGACGTTTTGGGGTCTAGGTAGGCCCCTAATGGTCTGATGGGGTCGAGTGAGGTATCCATGTGAAGCATTCGTGAAGGGGCATCTGGCGGGGTGGATGTGACGTGAACAACTGACGTCATTTTGCGCATGCGCAGTAGACCAAGACTATGGAAATAGACATTTTGGCGCCGACATATAGATTTAATATGCATTTTTAATTTATATCGACCTTTCTATCGGACAAATCTTTCTTTACATACTCCGAAAATCATTGCTCCAAAAGAATGGAACAAGCTGCCGTCAACCTTAAAGTCATGCGAATCCATATCACTATTCAAATCAAAACTGAAAGAATATTTACTTAATGTATAAGGCTCTCACCGACCCAGGAATATGTTATATGGCAAACACATGCACATTGTTCATTTATAATCTCTGTTTATTGTTCATTTATGATCAGGCGCTTTCAAAAACCGATCCATTCAAAGCCCGTTCCTTCTCATTCACCAAACGCTATATAGACGATCTTCTCGCTGTGGATAATCGCTATATAAGTGACGCAGTGAAGGACATATATCCACCTTCACTGGATTTGAAGGAAACTACAGATAGCCCTACAGGCACATCTTATTTAGATCTCTATCTCTATAAAAATGAAGCGGGCATTCTCTCTCGTCGACTTTATGACAAAAGAGATGATTACAATTTCGACATCGTAAACTATCCCTTTCTGGATAGTAATATTCCAGGGGGACCTGCATATGGCGTATACATATCTCGCTTAGTAGCATTTGCTAGATCCTGTGTTAAATGTCATGATTTTAATCAACGTCACAAAACATTGTTGCAGAAACTTATAAAACAGGGCTATTCCACCAAGCGCCTCCACTCAAAGTTTCTCAAATTTGGCGATACATATCGCATGCTGATAGCAAAATACGAACGTAGCGTGCAAGATCTATGGCGCTACGTTTCGTAACTTTGTGTCTAATTCCGCTTAACCCGGGGCTAGGGGCCGTATGAACCCATGTACTTCAAGATCCTCTTGGTACTCATATGAACAGTCACAATCAAAGCGTGACTGAGATACATCATTCTTTAGATGACGACTTTACAACGAATATTATGGATTAAGAATACTGATCAGCGATACGGATTTAATATTTTTGGAACATCATGATGTCTTGCCAGCATCATTGAAAACTGTTGACCGCTTCTCTCTTGCAGGAAACAAGCCTATGTTTATGTATACTATGATTGTCTTTTTGAATTTGGTGCTAATACTGTTATATGGAATATGGAATAGGTCTTTGGATTATGGGCGCGGATATTCTCTAATGGACGACGGCTGGATTATGAATGACGGACTAGACGCTTGTAATATGCACCTAATTTATACTTCCATGTGAAGCATTCTTCACCCAGTCTTGTCCATCTAAATCCTGTATAAATCTGTCTTTAAATATTTAGTTTTATATTACTTGGGACATTACAAGCCCTTTGGGGTTTTCATCCTGCCAGATTTTCATGATGTATGTGTATATATTTTAACTTTACTGTACATATGTTTTATCTGGTGAATAAACGAACAAACAAACAAACAAACATGGGTCACTATGGGTCCGATGGAGCCGTCTGAGGTCTTATTTTGAAGCTCTCGTTCATCCGTGTTCAGTGGTCTGCGCATGCGCAGGCTGGTCGTAGTATAGAAAGCAGGCATGTTGGGGATTCGTGAGAGTGTGTTTGACCCACCACTATGGGTCCATGGTTGTGGTTGGGTGGTGTGGATTCTGCGCACAGACGTCACTTCCGGGTTTCACTAAAACTACCTTCGAACACAGAAGAGTTTCAATTTTCCCCTTAGACGTAGGGTCCGGATGTTCAACATCCGGGTTTTCCCCGGCCCGGCCCGGCCCGCTCCGCCCCGCCCCGGCCGCAGCGCGCGCGCGCGCGGGTTATCCGGAAGTGCGCGGGTGAATGTCGGATGAAAAGGTCAAAGGTCACATCCAGGTCAAAAGGTCTCCCTTTCGGCAATGTTCGGTAACAATGTTGCGGCATCGATATACAGAGCTTGAACACAAAAAGGGGATTGTAAATTAACCTGGGAAGGATGGGCAGTTCCATTTGGACCAATCAGCGGTCGAGAAAAAGAGCCAATGAACGATCGATAAAAGAACCAATGGACGGGTACTAGAATTTCGCTCACGTCTGCGCCTACATCCGGGTACTAGAATGCTTTCGCCTACGTCCGCGCATACATCCGGGTACTTCTATGTAGGTGTATAAAAGTGGGAATATTTAGGGCATTGCTGCATTCATTGGCCTGCTTGACCTGACCAGCCTGAGTCTGCCTGACCAGACTGAGCCTATCTGACGAGAGGAGCTACTTGCCTGAGCCTCGCCAGCCTGAGCCTGCCTCACCGGAGCTATACCGTGATAATATTGTTGTTGCTCTCTTTTTGCACTAACCAATCAGAATAGTACGTATCATGGACTACACCCGTAGAGCTACGTCTAGGCGCACATGTGTGACATGGTCTATAAAACACGTCCCTCTGGATCCCACACTTTCATTTCTACGGTTACAGAGCCATGACGGACATCCATCCCTATGCGACTCGCATTTTACAGCATGCGACCGTGGTTAATTCACTCACGGGTTACAGAGCAGTGGTTCGGTCGATGTTTTCAGATGGCGACGACAACGAGGGGCGACGCCAGAACCTGAAAGAGTTCACAGAAGCGATCCTCGACAGAGTGCACTCGATGGAGAGGTGTGCCATCACTCACCACTACTGGACTATGACAGCCATCCTTGATGCTCGGGCTATGGACCACGAGCGCTCACGCCGGAACCAGCGACGGCTGGTTGGCCTAGTAATGGGCTGTGCCCTATTGACCCTGGCGCTGTGGCATTGACAGTTGGACCTCACCATAAATACGAAAGACAGTCAGAGTGTGTGTCATTCATCGTTCGTCATTGGGTCAAGCATGTCACCAGTCCTACGAGCCATCCTTCCCCTTACACCCCGGGTGGGGTTACACGTCTATGAAGATAAAGTCACCCTCGTGGAAGACCGTGGAGATGTTTGCTAGTCGCGCGCTGAGACCGTATCGAATACGGTTACGCTACACCGTGACGGCTGGACCAAATTTAAACGGGTGTTGAGTGGTGAGCTCGACGGAAACCTCATCCACATAGACAATGCCATCTACGTATACCGTGGACCTTTCTTCCCACGCCTGGGCCGTTAACAAGACCCTACGCGAGGCTTCACCCTAGATCCCGATATGTGGACAGCCTTCGAGAAAGTGGCGCCTATTGTGGACCAGCTGTTTACACCGGACGAGCGGAAGCTGTTCAGTTGGAGTGGGCTCGTGCCCTGAGTGAAGCGGCGGTAGAACCCAATGAACAAATTACCAAACCTAGCAATGAAGCGGAGGCAGACGATGATGCCATTGATTATGACCACCCGATCCTTTGATCTCACGGGGTTCTCCCTATAAATACGAGAGACAGTCAAATCTGGTACCATTCACGTACTCACCATGACGGAGCATATAATACGGGCGTATCTCAGCTTGATCCCCGAGGTCTTCCTGCACGTTTATGCGGATACGGTCGATATCATGAAGGAGGTGGGAGACATCTGTGATGCGGACCTTACACAATTGCGCCCGGCTAACATTCGTCTGTCCCGAGAGGGCTGGACCAAATTCAAACGGGTGTTGTCTGGTGAACTAGACGGCGACCTCATCCACTTGTGTTACGATGTGTACATCCGACGCGGCCCCTTCTTTGCTCAATTGGCTCGGCTAGATGGGGGTACAGTCCATTTTACCCTTCACCCTGATCTATGGTATGCATTGGAAGATGCCGTGGTAGATGTGGATCAAGTGCTTTCGGAGGAAGATCGGTCATCAGACGAGTTGGACTGGTCATTTACCATGGACAATGTGCTGCAGAAGCCAACGAAGAAAATCAGAAAGAAACTCCGGCCCAAGATATACCCGTTATAAATAAACGATAGAGCCAGGGTTCATCATCATTTGTCACCATGAAGAGCTGGGAGAAGGTGTTGGATAACTTATACTACAGTCCCGACAGTCCGGCGGCCTATAGTGCATTGACGGCTCATCGAGCACAAAACCCTGTGGCGCAACGTGCCTGGTCTGAGATTGCAGAACAAGACACCGGCACCTTTGCGAATGATTACCGTCGCCATTTTCTACGGAACCGGGTCAATGTGGAAGGTCTAGGATTAATGGCAAGCGCCGTGACACGTAGCAGTCAACGCGACGAACACGACGCCGGACACAACCGCCCAAGGCCTGGAACACCTATTAAAACCAACAGCAGCAGCAGGACAGCTCAGTCGCCATGTTTTACCTCACCCTACCCAGTACCAGTTCGCTGGCTGTGTTTCCTGACAACACCTTGGCCAAGTACGTGACCCAGTTACCGCAACCGTTGCATTTACCTGGGCGCTGGGAATGTGGCCTCGTGGATATCCAATACCCTTACTCGTGGTACAACGTGCGAGCCAATGAAGTGTGGTACGAGGTGACCTACGAAGGAAAAGACACCCGACTCACCCTCCCCGAAGGCCAATACGATACTCCCAAGGAGTTCATGGGTGGGCTGACAAGACTGTTGCATTATAAGGCTCTACGGGAGTTCACGAATGTTTCAAAACCCATCAAAACCTATCCCTTCAAGAATCACGTGGACGTCGATTACAACGCACACAACGGCAAGGCACAGATCCTCCTCACCGCCAACGTGAGTGTCGTACTGAGTCCTATCCTACAGCAAATGCTGGGTTTCGATCTACGGACGTTCGCTGGTCCCACCGCCCACCAAGCCGAGATCCCGATGGATATGAAGTCGGGTATGTACGGACTCTACGTCTACTCGGACGTGGTGGACAACCACATCGTGGGCGATATCAACACACCTCGTTACGGGTGGTCCCCATTAAAAAGACGTATGGAGATCAAGTCACCCACAGTTTCACCCACGTGCTCTACCTACCCGTACGACAAACCGACATCAACACTATCACGGTGGATATAAGAGATGACACGGGACGACCGGTGACAGTCGAACGCGGGAAAGTGGTGCGGACACTTCATTTTCGACAAGCACGTGCTCCCCACTTTGTATAATGAAGGTGCCTTACGAGTGCGATGCACGCAGCGATATGGACTATTATGCCCAACAGGACGGCGGTGGCCTTCCGGTCTTTAGTGGTGCACGCATGCAACGAGGACATGGACTGGGGAACATACTGGGGGTACGGCACCCAAAGAAGCCTTGAAACGGCGGGCCAAAGAAGCAGGAGGCGTCTTGGTGGCCAATGCACAACGCACCGTAGGGAATAAATGACCTGCACCACCGAGACCACGCACCAGTCGACGACCGACCCAGCGACGACGCACATCGAAGACCCAGGATATCTTTTCTTAAAACATGTCCTTGATCCACGCAGAGTCCTGCCCCTCCACCAACAGTGAATTTGATTTGTGGACCGTCCCGCCCACACAGACCAGTGCCGAACAAGGATTATGGGTGGAGCATCTCCCGCTCTCCAGCATCAACGAAACAGGGCCCATCGAGTTCACCATCAGTAATGCGGATACGGCCTATGTAGACTTAGCCCATACATACTTGTATGTGAAAGCCAAGATCGTCAATGGAGATGGCTCCAGAATCGTCGACCAAGCAACGGTGGGCCCGACGAAACTCTGGCTGCACTCGATGTTTCAACAGGTGGATATATTTCTCAGCGACAAACTCATCAGTGACTCGACCAACACGTACCCCTATCGAGCCTACATCGATACGCTGTTATCGCATGGACGAGAGGCTAAAAAATCTCAACTGACAGCCGCTTTATTCTACCAGGACACAGCCGAGCACATGGGCGTAGAGAACGACAATGTGGGATATAACAGACGGCTTTCACCACAAACGGCGTCTCGGTGGATCTCATGGATCGACTGCACGCAGACATCTTCATGCAAGATCGGTACCTCTCTAACAAGATCCCCATCAAAATCCGACTGATACGGGCGCCTCCGACCTTCGCCTTGATGGCCACTAACGTAGACGGGCATGCAGCTGACTATAAGATTGTCATCCAAGACGCAGTCCTGTATGTCCGAAAAGTGAAACCGAATCCAGCCGTTCAAGTGGGACACCTCAAAGCCTTGGAAACAAAACCAGCCCAGTACCCTATCCGACGTGTGCAAACCAAAGTGTTCTCTGTGTCTGCTGGAAATATGAGCGCCAACAAAGAAAACCTGTTCCTGGGGGAACTACCCAAGCGATTGATCCTGGCCTGTGTGGAAAATACCAGTTTCAGCGGAGCCTACCCAGAGAACCCGTTTGACTTTAAACATTTCGGCATCAATTTTGTGGCCCTGCATGTGGATGGACAACAGGTCACAGCCACGGCCTTAACACCGAACTTTGGGCGCGCGAATTTCATTCGAGCCTATCAGAGCCTGTTTACAGCCACCGGTCAAATCAACCAGGACGAAGGGAATATGATCAGTCGGGAGGACTACGCGAACGGATACACGTTGTTCTGTTTCGATCTGACCCCCACCTTAGAGAACGACCATCAGCTGGCCCTCGCCAAGCAAGGCAATTTACGGTTGGAAATCCACTTTGCACGAGCCCTCCGGAGCACCGTCAATGTGATCTGCTACGCCGAGTTTGACAACATCATTCAAGTGGACAAGGCGCGCAACGTCCTGTGTGACTTCTCCACCTAACATGGATACAGACCAGATAACCACCGTGCTGGAGAATGACCCAGAGACACGTATGGTCTTTCAAGGGGTGTTCGCCCGAGATGTGTTCCCATTAGACCGTATGTATCATGCTGCTTACGTTCTCAACACGGACCCGATGGATCGGCCCGGTGAACATTGGGTGGGCGCGTACTTGACAGAACAGCAGGGCGAATATTTTGACCCTTACGGCCTGCCACCCCTCCATCCCGATTTAACAGACTTCATGGATCAAGACACAGAGACGTGGTGTTGGAACAGTCAAACGTTGCAAAGCCTGACCAGTAGCGTGTGCGGACAATATTGCTTGTTTTACCTGTACCATCGATGCCGGGGAAGAACCTTATCTACCATCGTACAGATGTTTGACGAGTACCCCAAGGCCGAGGACCGAGATGTACTCGTATATGACTGGGCCGCCCATCATTTCAATGTACAAGCCCCGTTCTAGGCTTAAGTTCTTTCAATGTACAAGCCCCCCTGTTCTGGGCTTAAGTTCTTTCAATGTTCAAGCCCCCTGTTCTGGGCTTAAGTTCTATCGATTTCAATGTACAAGCCCCCTGTTCTGGGCTTCAGTTTTCACGTGGTTGTTCTCACGTTGTTGTTGTTGAATAAAAAAACAAAATGAGATCTCACCCAAAAAACCCTGTCTTGTGTGTTTTCTATATGAGCATAATGCATGAAGGCTATAACAGACATGTGGGGATTCGGTGAAACTGGCTTCGAACACCGTGGAGAAAGTAGCCAATCAGTGGCCTAGGATAATCCGAAATTCACCCGCGCAGGCGTGCGGCCGGATAACCCGTGCGCGCGCGCGCTGCGGCCGGAGTATCCCGCGCGCGCGCGCGCTGCGGCCGGGGCGGGGCGGGGCGGGGCAGGGCCGGGGAAACCCGGATGTTGAACATCCGCACCCTACGTCTAAGGGGAAAATTGAAACTCTGTGTTCGGAGGTAGTTTTAGTGAAACCCAGAAGTGACGTCTGTGCGCAGAACCCACACCACCCAATCACAACCATGGACCCATAGTGGTGGGTCAATCACACCCTCACGTATCCCCAACATGCCTGCTTTCTATACTACGACCAGACTGCGCATGCGCAGACCACTGAACACGGATGAACCATGAGTCCAGTCGGATGCTCCTCCACGAGAGCTTCAAAATAAGACCTCAGACGACTCCATCGGACCCATAGTGACCCATGTCGGCGCCAAAATGTCTATTTCCATGGTCTTGGTCTACTGCGCATGCGCAGAATGAAGTCAGTTTTTACGTCACATCCACCCCGCCGGATGCTCCTTCACGAATGCTTCACATGGATACCTCACTCGACCCCATCAGACCATTAGGGGCCTACCTAGACCCCAAAACGTCTATTTCCATATCCTTTTCCCACAATTCCCTGTCTGCGCATGCGCAGAATGTTGAACACAAACGACACACTAGTCCAGGCGGATGCTCCCTCACGAATGCTTCACACTGATACCTCACACGACACCATCGGATCATTAGGGACCCCTCTAGACCCCAAAACGTCTATTTCCATACCCTTTTCCCACAATTCCCTGTCTGCACATGCGCAGAATGTTGAACACGAACGACACACTAGTCCAGGTGGATGCTCCCTCACGAATGCTTCACATTGATACCTCACTCGATCCAATCGGACCATTAGGGGCTCCCCTAGATCCCAAAAACGTCTATTCCATACCCTTGGTCTACCGCGCATGCGCAGACCGCGCATGCGCAGAATGACATCACGATGCCGCAACATTGTAGCGAACGTGCAACAATGTTGCAATTCGGGGAGCCAGGTGTTCGGCACGTGACAACCCCCAGCCCAAGCAGACGTCAGCGAAATTCTAGCGGGAAAAATGTACACGCATTCTTATCATTCAACAGTACATGCATCCCATAAATGGTAATATAGATTTAATATGCATTCCTAGTACCCGTCCTCTGCATGGCAGAACTGCACAACCCAGAACAAGTCTGGACATGCCTTGATCTCGGGGAGCCAGATGTTCGGCACGTGAGCTCACTCACGCAGACGCCAGACCAGGTGCTCATCGCAACATTGTAGCGAACGTGCAACATTGCTGCAATTCGGGGAGCCAGGTGTTCGGCACGTGACAACCCCAAGCAGACGACAGCGAAATTCTGGCGGGAAAAACCCCACAGACAGTACATGGCCTATCATGTTCCCTCTCACCGAAAAGACACGGACGTACCCTTCGCACCTCACCGAAAAAGACACGGAGGTGAGCGAAGACACACGAAGGTGAACGACATTGTGGAAAAACCCACAGACAGGTCAGTACATATCCTATCATGTTCCCAGGTCACGCTCCATTCACCCAGACCGGAAGTGACGTCATACGGGCCTGGTGGCGCCCCCTGGCGGAAAAAGGAACCAAGAGTTACCGCCCTGGAAAATAAGGTCTGAAAAGCACTTACCCTACTACTGACACATCAACTGGATATAATCTGAATAATAATGATATAAAAGCATGCTATAATTATTATTCCATAAAATTGTTTTAAAGCAAACATGGATCGTTTCAACCGAAAAATGATGTGTTTGACCGGTGTTTTAACCTCGGTGTGTAATTTGTTTTTATAATTTTGTATTATTCGTTGCAGAATTCAAGTAAGGAGATTATATCAACAGAGTTTATTTCTGATATAAGCTTGCCTGGTAGAGATTAGCGAAAGTAAACACAGCAAGGAAGCAATCAGAGATTGCTCAATTGTATGCTCCCCCGCCCCCCCTTTCCACTTTAATCTGACACTGCTCCATCATTGTTCTGTTCTGAATTGGTCTGTGGAGGCCTAATTTGGATAATTATACAAATTCTGTTTTAGTCACTTTTTTCGGCATGCCTCGCATAATACATATTCCAAGTATCGACCAACAGTAATAATACAATGTTTTGATGCAAGATGGTCGCCCGGGGCTTTCGTCAAATCCAAAAATATGACCTGGTTATGAGACCTACATTTCTTGGGAGTATATTGTGGTGAAATTATGAAGCGATCGTGAACTTTGAATTTTGCACCCAATTCACTCTTTTTGGGGCAATTTCATACTTCAAGACCTATGTGGTCTGCTTTGGAATGTAGAATAACAATTTTATAGCCATTTTCCCGGTCCAAATCGGTTATGGACGGAGATCCAGCCTGGACAAATACCATTCCAATATATCCCATTCACTTAGGTTTGATGAACCAAGGGCCATAACTTTTGAAAATATAACCGAAAGCAGAGAAACTTCACGCTGCACAACTATGGGGCATTGACCGCATATCATGCAAATTTCATACTTGTCCATACAATATTAACCGAGATCCAGCCCGGACAAGTCCCAATTCACAAAGATTTCAAGAACAAAAGGGCCATAACTCTTGAAAATATACGCGAAACGCGGAGAAACTTCACACTGCACAACTACAGGGCACTCACCACATATCCTGCAAATTCCATACTTGTCCATACAATATTAACCGAGATCCAGCCTGGACAAGTCCAAATTCACAAAGGCTTGATGAACAAAGGGCCATAACTCTTGAAAATATATGCGAAACGAGAAGAAACTTCACGCTGCACAACTACAGGGCACTGACCACATACCCTGCAAATTTCATAATTGTCCATACAATATTAACCAAGATCCAGCCCGGACAAGTCCCATTCACAGAGATTTCAGAAAAAGGGCCATAACTCTTGAAAATTATACCGGCACTCGGAAAAAACTCTACGCTGCACAACTACAAGGCACTGGCCACATTCCATGCAAGTTTCAATCCTGTCCATCCAATATTAACCGAGATATCGCACGGACAAGACATTCGGACGGACAGACGGATGGATGGACAGACGGACGGACAAAGCGATCGCTATATGCCCCCCCCCTCTAATTAGAGGGGGG
>JAVTVY010009556.1:0-45246 GCA_036873755.1 Hanleya hanleyi
AAGCAACCCGAGGACCAGCCTCATCCCCAGTCAATGCTTCAAACTGTGACACTTTGGCCACAACATTATGAATAATCATCTCTACCATGCAAAGTTCGATTGTGAGAGAAATTGTGGTCAACAAATATGACATGGATTACTGATATGAGCTTTTTCAATTTTTGGAGTAACTGTTAAATACGAATCTGGCAATGGCACTCAGAATAAAATTCCTTCACCGATGAAGCAATTGTGGTACAGTCAACTGACATGCATGGTAAAACCAGTTCATCGCGTCGACAAACAATATGCCTAACCTATCACGGATCACGAATATTTGCTGACTCTAATAACTTCGAGGATGATCTCAGCAACATAACCTGGTCAATTTTGTATACGTATATTACAAGAGTCTAGTCCGTCATTCATAATCCAGCCGTCGTCCATTAGAGAATATCCGCGTCCATAATCCAAAGACCTATTCCATTTCCATATAACAGTATTAGCACCAAATTCAAAAAGACAAGTATACATAAACATAGGCTTGTTTCCTGCAAGAGAGAAGCGGTCAACAGTTTTCAATGATGCCGGCAAGACATCATGATGTTCCAAATATCAAATCCGTATCGCTGATCAGTATTCTTAATCCATAATATTCGTTATAGAGTCGTCATCTAAAAATGATGTACCTCAGTCACGCTTTGATTGTGACTGTTCATATGAGTACCATGAGGATCTTGAAGTACATGGGCTCATACGGCCCCTATGGTATTTCTATTGTAACTATAGTGATGACGTCAGGATGTTTCAAAAGAAATATAGCAATAGATTTGATGAAAATTTATTCTATACTAATTTAGGAGAAATTTATACCATGAACTTTCCAAAAATTTGCAGCTGAAACTCTCTGACTGGTGGCATATCCTTTCGCGAAAAGATTGCTGATGGCGAAAGCTTGATATCCAAAAAAGGTCGACAAGGTACGTGTCTAGTCCAGGTACATGTATGACCTTATCATTTGAGACAGGCCAACTCAACTGACTAAAACAAGTCCCCTGTGCCGCGACTTGTCGAATGTCAATCCAGGGTCGGCCTCGTTGAAGAAATTGCTATAGCCTACGAGATTATACGAAAATCTTTGTGTTTTTGTTTGATCATACAATGAGACTATTGATATTTGAAGAGGTCCAGGAGAAGCTTCTCTACTTAAGTTTGGATAGGGAACTTATACCAAAGATGAATGACTGCCAATTTAGTGTCCATTTTCAGAAGCCAGCGCATTTAAGTCAATATCTCCTTTATCTTAACACGTTATAGCGTTGATTACATGGGCTACAGCCCCGAGTTTTCAGATCCAACGCTCCAACGTTTTGTAATGACCACTCTCTTGGATTCTACGCCGCCGTCCGAAACCTTCTTTACTTTTGACCACATCTTATTATCTGAATCAGCCGAGAACTTTATTCTAATGACTACACCTGCATGTTCAATGAGGATGCATGAAATCGTACCACAATAGATTGTAATTGTTTACGTTGAGGGTAGCCCTGTTGGGTTTTCACGAATTGTCTTCACACATTATGTACGAATAATCCAGTTTTGATTTGTATGTGTAAGAACAAATCCTGGAACACGATATTGCTTGAAGGTTTCACATTCCCTACTTTTCCTTCAATCGTCTGTCTCCACCCAGAATTTGATAAAGCTCCTATTCGTCAACAAGGTTTGCCATTGTTAACAGAACACGCTTGGCTTCACGAGATCCTTGTACAGATAGTTTATCTCCATTTAATGAGTCCTATCATGAGTATCCGTCATAGATTTATCAAAGTGGCTTCCAATACGTCTTCCCATTTAGCAAAATTGACGCTGATTCACCATGTGGTGAATGTGTTCCAAGTTTGTTGCCGGAAATACTGTCATCTCGCGTCCTTTGTCCTCGCAACACTTTCTTATTTGGCTTTTTCTATCGAAGATGCTTCTTTAGTCACTATTTACAGAAAACAAAACCAATTCACCGAACTTTAATACAGTCCATAATATCACAGGGATAGCTCTCAGAAAGACTCAAAGACAGATAGTTCCTATTTCCTTTAATGCACCCGGTGATCTCAGAACCTCTTATGGCATGCCAATTTATCAGGGCTGGTGTTCATTCTGTCAAAGAATTGGCCATATCGTGTGATAACATCTCTACCCAGTATCTCATCGGTTCCCATCAATAATACTGCTTCGCTTTCCTGATCAGTTCTTCCACTCAGATCATGTAGATGTAGTAAGTTGGATGTTTCGCGAGCATCAAAAAATCATTATTCCAAACCGAGACGAAAACTTGCAACTTCCCCAAACAGATATTTTCTGAAATATTTACCAGACAGCGCCTGAACAGCTATAGACTTCTGCATCATAACGATAATTGGCTAGTATACATGTACATCCAGGATCAACCATAAGCATAAGGAGTAGATGAAAAAGGGAATTTAAGAAGTGTTCCACATTAAGATGATTTTATTTTTGGATTCGTCTAGAAATATTGGAAACCCTTTCCTGGAGAGAGTAAGGAATCGTTGGATAGCAAGAAGACCAAAAACGCTTATGTTGCCAAAATAGTTCATGAAATCGGAACCTTTGTCAGAATCAATCTCAAATGTTCCCAAAGAAACATGTCTAGAGAAATTCCATGTATGACTTCATCACTCAAAACAAGCGGACTCAAAAAGGCCAAGCTGTCGCGAAATGTCGAAGTCCAAGCCCAAACTGACCTCGCTGGAGAATGCATTTCCTCTTTGCGCTTGAATTGTATGATTGTTTTTACTTTGGTGCTATTCATGCTGTTATATGAATTATGGGCGCAGAAGTTCTATTATTGACGAGGGAGTGACGTACTAGACGCTAGATTTGTCAACAACTCGTCAACAAGCTTGGTGTTTCTTTGCGATGGTTGAAGTGAGACTGTATGTTTGTGAATCGAGTGAGTCGCGAGTGAATTCTCACACAGAAGGGAGTCATGGTGAGATATCCGCCGTACAGACCCGCCGCATTTGAGATTAGCTTTTTCTTCGTTGTTCGAGAGAGCCTTCTTCAAGTAAGTAGGGATGGAAAAGTAGCACGAAAATTGAATGGCAGCCATTTCGACTTTTCAGAAATTATATTCTATTTCGAACGGAAGACCCATATTGTGGGAACTATACATGCAACAAGCTTAATTTCTTCGAATTATGCGTAGCTCTCTGCATCACTGAGATTAGTCACTAACTTCATATATTGCATCATCACCGATGTAAATACACAATGCCACATGTCAGGTCAATCAAATGTAGAGTATTAGACAAATACCCAATATGTGACCTATTTCAGATATCAGCTATGTGGATGAGTTGGAGAGATATGTAAAGGGTGGGTAAATTTGACGTTTGGCGACTGAAAAGCAACCATATCAGTCTACAGAAAAACTTCTTGGCACCTCATTTTCAGACCTTAGAATACCGAGAATTCGAGGATGTAGCCTTAGTATCTCAACCGCGCTTTTATTAAAGCTGTTCATGTGGAAACTTAACCGCACGTGTCACGTATTCACAAGTAGCCCGTGTCCAAATACATAGAAAAAAACATTTTAGGCCGCTCAGAACTAGAAGTTTGTATATCTGTTCACGTAAGTCACATAACAATGAAAATAAGCGATTCTCGGCAGCCTTTGAAAAGAAAATGACCACCATCTCGAAATCCATCAGTTCTGATGCGACAAAACTGTCTTGATCAACTTCTTTGAGTACGCGAATGTGGGTAAACTGTTTAAATTGGCCTCCTATGTATCTCAGAAGTGCAGAAATGCGACTTTGTGGTTTTCGATGGCGGCCATTTTGAAATCCAACATGACGGCCAAATACAGATTTTCAATTACAAGCGTCTAGTCCGTCATTCATAATCCAGCCGTCGTCCATTAGAGAATATCCGCGTCCATAATCCAAAGACCTATTCCATTTTCCACATAACAGTATTAGCACCAAATTCAAAAAGACAATCATAGTATACATAAACATAGGACCTCGGCCCCTCCCCCCTCCCCCCGTCCAAATATGAATGTGTTGATCTGTCACCCTGCCAAATTTCATGCTTTTACCACAAAGTACACAATCATTTCACATATCTGTCTGAATAACGGTTGAATTTGGAGATCTTCGGGGAAGCGTTTCTCCTCGACGTTTTAAATACCATTGATACATTTCTGCTGCCGGACTGAAAGTTTGCTCGAGACGAATATTGAGACCTGATGAATACTGGAAAGTGATCACTAATTGAATAGTTTATCACAGTACTCTGGGTTATGTTTTCAGGTTCACCCGCAAATGTATGGTCAATAAACGTTTCACCTGCGTGGTGGAGTTGATAAGCTGGATTCCGTTTTCCCTGACCAATATTTTGGCATTGGATTGAGATGTTGTAGGCCTACGTTGAAATTACCTAACATCATATACTCTCGCCGTTCCGCTTGTATTTTGCTGTGAGCATTTCCTTCACCTAGGCTTAGTTCAAATTCGGGGGTCTATATGAAATGAGAATCAGAACTGATTTAATTTGACGTTGATATCAGCTTCAACATCAATCATATCAATACAGTTCGGTTCCCAATAATCTCACCGTTTTTATGATATATTGTCTTTGATGTATATTAATACTTCCGCTCCCCGATCCCTCGTACAGTGTATTTCACGAGGATCACGATTTTCGGAAATGTACCCTTCAAAGTAGGACCAAAAATGGAAATCTTTTCCTTACAGGAAAATAACACATTTTTTTGATATAGTCAATTTGTTCGGAGTGGTTCTTATGTCGAGGTGCACTATTTTTAGGTCCTTACTTTTGGGCCCCATTGCTACACAAGACGAACTCCAGTTTAGCCAGTGCCTACAGAAGTAGCTATCCCCAACACCTCCATTAGTCAAATAAATAACTAAACCAGGTTAGCTACTGACTGAAATTAATAAACCCAAATATCTCCATCTACGAAATCATGGGCCATACTCCCACTTTGTTTTGCGAATTCTTACAACCTCTACATGTATACTGTCCAACTCCTCTATGGGATATAACAGTTGAAAATTAAAAAATATATTAACTATAAATATGCACGGATGAAAAGCTACGTGAAAACCTTAATTCTATCTAACAAGATGGGGAAACTGTTAAATATTAACTGCTGAAACATTGATGGACTCAAGAAGATGTGTGTTGATGACTTCTTCAGCGCAAACATTCAGAATTGTAATATTACTACACTGAAATATCAACATGAACAATGATGTATGTAAAATAGATTTGCTGAATCAGCCAGTGCTACAGTACTTGTGTCCATATTCATCCCTGCAGTAGGTAAGGGCACAACGGACAGAAAATCTGATGGTATTACTATCTTCTTCAAAAAGTATCTTAATCTCTGTTTTATCCATATGTTAAAGACAACAGATTTTTGCTGGGTCAAAATTAGTGCTCTCATAATGAGTTGGGATAGATATCTATACATTGCCACTCGTTATATTCCCCTATAGATTAATCCTACTATAATGACCAATTTGCAAAATTGGAGCAACATTCAGCCGCATTAGCAAACGTAATCCTTTGGGGAGATTTTACTACCCGGCAAGAAAAACTGCCCGATTTTATACTGCACCACACAGACAAATTCTTAAACCTCTCCTCCTTCTATTTGTTGGCTTCTCAGACACCCCAAAACAATCTTGACACACATGGTAAGGTAATTGATATGACAGAATACTCAGCTATCTATGTATCTCATCTCGACTGAGTATTTTGAATGGAAGAACTCCTGGTGACATCATGGGGAATTATACCTACCCTAATTATCATGGCAGTAGTGCCATCGAACTGTTTATTGCTAGCGAATTCATCGCTAACTCCATTTTGCAGTGTGCAGATTTAACCTCTTAACTATCTTTGTCCTTGCTGTTTCATAACCTGTGATAACGTTTTGGTCAGTAAGCAAACCAAGAGACCAATACGTTACCAGCTAAGCCATCTTCTCTAGCCAAGTCGACGTACATCACGTTGCTCTGTACATTAGCTTTGCGATGTAGTTGACTTGGCTGGTGAAGATGCAGCTAAGCTATCAAAAATTACCATTGCAAGTAAAACCCTCTTCCACTTTGTCATATGATAAGTCATTGATACATCATCCGGTGAAATCATGAACATAATGCTGAGAATGTGCAAGTCACGTTTCAAGTCATTCCATGCACTCAGCGCATCTCTTCAGAAGGGTTGGGTACTAATGAAATTGCACAATTTTCTAGAGCAAAGGAGGAAATTTGTAAAGGATTCAGAATATTTGAAAAAGTATCTAGAAACAAATCTTTCCATTTTTTTTACCGTTTAGTAATCGCCTTAACCAAGACATTGTCTGTGCCAGAATGAAGTGTTTTATTGAGTGGATTCTCAGACCTATATCCTTTACTTCTTTAAAAGCCTGTTTTCTGGCTATTTTGTTGGGTTTCCCCTTCCAGGGAATCTTAAAGTAGCTCTTCTGGAAGAAGTTTATTACTGCTTGCGGAGGGTCTCAAACAGATGACAATAAATGTTTTAGTTTATGCAATAAGAATGGTTTAAAAATAGCCATTCTATCTATGGGCGAGATACTTCTCTTCGACCTGACATTTCAATGGTCATTAGTGTATCGTTATGATTTCTCTCAACCATTTCTCCTAACAAACGGAATGAGTTTTGTGACCCAACCTTCCATTTTAATTCGTATAGATTATCTGTGTTCTTCGCGGAACCCATCCATATAACTTTTCTTTTATCCAAATTTATTTTTAAACCCGAAAGCTTTGCTACAAAATCCAGGGTTTGCAAGCAAGAATTTAACTTTTCTTTGATCCATCAAGCAAAATCGTTGGATCATCTGCATATTGGGTTAAAATTAATTCCAGTTGTTAATTTTTATTCCATCAATATTTTTGCCATTTCTGAGCAGGACTGATTGTATTTCTGCACAGATTAGAACTCGGAGAGAGAGGATCACCCAGGAGACAGCCTCGGGCTCGGGATACCTGAAGAAAGAAGGAGAACTGAATTCGTTGACAATCATGGATGATTATATGTTCTTGTAAAATATTTCCACCCATTTTTTCCCCAAAACATTCCATCGCCTTTTGTATGAGGTTCCAGTCTACCGAATCGAAGACTTCGGGATATGATTCGTCTCGGTATATTGCATTACGTCACAGGTCAATCGAGTTGCTTCTCCAAAAACTCCTCCATCATAAAACCGTTCTGATTATTCATTAATAGTGTCTGACAAAATGTTTTAATTCATTGTGCGATAGCAGAAGACCCATTCTTATATTATACATTCAATATTGTTATTTGGTCTCCGGTTGCATAGGCTACTCAGGTATACAAGATATTGTTCCCTGAATGTTTCCCCGAATTGTAAGCGAAATTTAAAGAGTTTTTCAAATATTCACCGATGTCTCTCCATTTTTCTTACTGAAAAACTTCACTTTTATCAGTGAATTTAAAGCAGCTAAAATTTCTTCATAGTTAAGGTCTCCATTCGTCTGATTATGAGGGATATAATTCTGGAACATTAAGGTCTTCGCAAAGTTGTTCTAGTTCTATTGCCCTGCTATATTTATTAGTGTACAGTTTCTATAAAATTGGTTTAAGTTAAATCTTTGTTTTTCTTTTTCTGTCCGCTCCCTTTTATTAGAAGACGAATAAGATATTGTTTTCGTTTAATATTCATAAGTAACACATCGAAGAATAATTGGTCTGAAATACTGGTTTATTGTGCCTTGTGGGTCTCGAATTTTTTACTTGTAGAACTAAACTCCTGAGCTAGGGACATGTGGAAAAAAGTCTTAAATTGCATGAAAAGCTGACTCAATAACTTTATTTTCAGCGTATTAGCTCTGCAAGTTTCCTTCAAATGGCAAAACAGTTTTCCCAATATTGAGGTTTAACGCATCAAAAAAATAATAAAATAACGAATTTCTTAAACATTTACTTCAAGAAAGCCCAAATTGTCAAGATGTCAAGGACAATGGACAAAAGTCCCAGAAAATGTGGTTAGGAGGTATCACTATTTTATTTTGAATATTTGAACCGCACCGATATATGTTTGTCACTATATCGTTACATTGTGACTAAAAGGTTATATTATGGCAGATTATACATTGTTGATTAAAATTGTAACGTGAGTCACGTAACCTGAGTGACACATGCTTGACTTTGTTTTGTGCAGCTCCTAATTAATACTCACATAATGAAACTCAATATGCTACTGCTGCATGGGTGTGGGACTGCCTAATTCATAGAATCACTGAGTTGCCAGTTTGGTAAAAAATGATCCAGAGACATTATCAAGAATTAAGTTGTGATCCAAATGTCTGTTCAAGTTATGGGAGTGACGACTACTTGAACTTGATTAAGACAAATGGAAATAATTATCATTTGTAGACCAAATCTGCCTACATGCGCATGCGCAGTTTGTCTATGAACGAAAATGATAAATTGGAGACTGAGCATCAATGTATGATAGATCAGCGAATAAAAACGTAAAAGTTAAATGTGAGAGACATGGAAGTCTTATGATAGACTATACTAAAATATGTATTTTTGCTGTAGTATACCACAGTACTTTTACTTAGATGCATGAGGTTGTTAGCAGTATGGAGATGTTCTGCGTGGGCGGGCTATCTCTGTCCATTAAAACTTAATTTCAAATTTTCATTTGCCTGCGGGACGATATTTCTACAGCTGTCATATGTCCACAGTGCATAGTAAATGTCTATAGAGGTTATAATGTACTAATTATTTTCCTCATTACTTCCCAGGGTTAACAGTTTCACCGCCCCGTCGGAAACTGTCCTTCCTCTGCCTTCGTTCCCGAGGCTTGCCCTCTGTATAAATCAGTAGTTTTGTGACTTGTAAACATGGTGGAAAATGATGCGCTTAGTCGGTGTCGAGCATCACAGGTATTTGTTCTGAATACGAACTTGCATTCCATAAATACTTCCTCGTTTGGCCTCCTTTTTTCTATCTGGCGGTCACATAGCTCACCATTTCCCAACAGATGACAGGACTAGTGCATCATCGCTCTGAAAGTTTTGTATCTAATACCGCTCAAACCGGTGTTAGGGGTCATGTGGCCAGGTCTTTCAAGATGTCTACATGAACATCTACAATAAAAGTGTGGCTCGGATACAAATCATCACTTTTGGCCCTTGTGATTTTTTTTAGAAATATGCAGCCAGTGTATTTGTATACGCCTTCTTGTTAGTACGCCGGCATCGTTTTCCATGCACCACTCTTTTAATGTTGCGTTTAATTAGTCTAAAACTACATACTGATTATGTTGTTCACTCATCGTTCTTCACGCGGAAAGTACCATCCCACACTGCAGTCCAAAGATCTTCTGAGACGAGCACTTTTCAACGGCCCCGTCTGATAACGT
Source organism: Hanleya hanleyi (assembly GCA_036873755.1). NCBI lineage: Eukaryota > Metazoa > Mollusca > Polyplacophora > Lepidopleurida > Hanleyidae > Hanleya > Hanleya hanleyi. Next base: position 9,452 of record JAVTVY010009556.1, read on the forward strand.
GAGAATCGTTGCTGGATTGTGTCCTATAAACCGAACACATGCAACCAATTTTTCAGAAATAAATTGAAACGTCCTAAATATGCGGAACCCACTAACAGTTATCCATTATGTTAGTCCACCAGAAAAGAACTGGGCATTCAATGTCTGATTTCGCGTCTGTCATTAAATACCTTTTAACCTGAACACCCGCTGATTACAGCTCATTTAACACCGTAAAGGCAATATGCGTTACCGGGTACGAGTACCGACGAATGCCAGGAAAAAGTAGTCCCCAGGGTGGCCAATCTCTTTATGGTACAAGGAAGTAAATGGCGTCACTTCCTCCTAAAGTCGACGTTCGTGGTATATTAATCCACATTATTAGTTTTGTACATATGATCGACATACGCAAAGGCGAACCATGCTGGTATATTTCCGTTTACAGTAGGCCAGCTACAGCTATCCAACTAGAGACAAATCCCGCCATATTTACCGCAAATACACACATATATCTAGTTACGTCTGTGCTATTGAGCAAAAAAAAAACTTGTGCAAAAGCAAAGCAAGAGCATAATTTTGAAAATGGACTACTTCATTAAAACGAAATCTACTAGTGTGTCGGGTTTCAGTGAGTTGCTGATGGTCCGCGATCATGACCCTTGACCATTTGACTACTTCTTGCTATCCTGATGTTATTATCCGCAGTGGACTTGATATTTGACGACTATAAGGTTCCTTGTTTGCTGGTACCCTAATGTTATTATCCACAGTGGACTTGATATTTGACGACTATAAGGTTCCTTGTTTGATGGTATCCTAATGTTATTATCCACAGTGGACTTGATATTTGACGACTATAAGGTTCCTTGTTTGCAATAAGCATGACGCATTCCTGAAGCTTGATCACAATACAACCCGCATCCTTAAACTAGAGTAATAGAAGAATCAAGTCAAAAAAATTTGTTGTTGTTGTTGTTGTGTTGTTTTTTTTTGCGGGGGAGGGGGGGGGAGGTACATTATAAACATGATCCAACTACGACAAATGACCAACGACATTAAACATGCAATAGGGGCCGTATGAACCCATGCACTTCAAGATCCTCATGGTGCTCATATGAACAGCCACAATCAAAGCGTGACAAATACATCATTCTCTAGATGACTTTACAAGAAATATTATGGATTAAGAATACTGATCAGCGATACGGATTTGATATTTTTGGAACATCATGATGTCTTGTCGGCATCATTAAAACTGTTGGCCGCTTCTCTCTTAAAGGAAACTAGTATATGTTTATGTATACTATGATTGTCTAATGTAATGGTGCTAATACTGTTATATGAAATATGTCTTTGGATTATGGACGTAGATATTCTTTATTGGAGGGCGGCTGAATTATGAATGACGGACTAGACGCTTGTGATGAAATAAATCGATTCATGCATGATTTCGGCTTTCCCCTTACAGTTAAAAACTATTCTATTTCACATTAGATTATTATTTAAATTAGTTAAATTTATCTAAGTCAGGGAAGTAGCTTCGTGTATCTGCGTCCTATTATATGCATTTTGAAGAGTTAAATGTGGAGGGAAATTACTTCAGAATTCTTCTCAAGAGTTGCTGTAAGTCCACCGATCACCCTTGTTATCGGATAGGCGTTACGGACAATTTGCTTAAATAGCTGTTAAGTACGCTGAATTTGGAATGATGTTTTTTCTACTGTCAAGTTTGGCTGACTCGACCCCGGATCGGCTTTATGATAACAGGAGTATGTTACCTCCCAGGTTAAATACAACTGGATTTCCCCTTATATCGTAAGCGTAATTTCATCACAGATTATGAGTGTTGAAGTGACTGTGTTCTTCAATGTTGAAAATTTGACTGGCCTCATTTGTCACACTGCATTTGACACTATAGGCCTGCAATATAATCTTGAAGTCATACACACTTCTGCTCTTTTCTTCTGCGCCCATTCACATCCTCGAGTTTGAGAAGGTCATAATCCAGAAATGTATCTCTCCTTTTTGCTGTTAGTTTTTGAACAAACATTTGGCATGGTTTTGTGAGTCAGTTGCATGATCTTATCTGTATATGACTTGTATTGCATATTAATATTCACATTACTTTCTCTATAATCACAAATGTACAATATTTTTTTTTACTATTGTAATCATGTGACCTAATATGAAATAGTTATTGTTCGCAAAGGACGAGTTGCAGCAAGATGGATTTCTGTCCTGTAGGTATTCAGTTAAGAAATATAATTTCCATCTTGTTAGTAATAAGGCAGCTGGTTATAGACGAAAAAAGTCCATCCAAAATTTGGTATATTTTGCATGTTACTTGAATTTAAAAATGTGCAAATATACGGCTTATTTGACATTTTGGAAAATGCTATGGGAAGTCCCCTCAAAAGTTAAAAACGAGCATTTGCATATTTTCAACCTTGGAATTAAATCTGGGATATTGAAGCCCTTCAGTTTCCTAACGATTTTCATTTGGAGTAACAACTTCGGCATTGAACGTTAGATTTGAGATAATGTTAGGTCGGTATGCGTAGTTTACAATTTCATGACGCTAATAGACTTCCGTCAAGAACTGTGTTGCTACAAAATTTTGCAAATACGTCGGTGCAGACCGTGATAGTGAAGCTATGGCTCCTGATCAAATGTCGCAAATTGTGAAATTTCCTCCGACACTCTCCGTTATCGTTAAATCATATGGATAAGCCCTATTGTTAACAGAAAACATAGAAACAGAGCTGCTGCTCACGAACGTTCGTTTATTCTGTAGAGATTATTAAACTTATGCACAGGTAACGGCACAGTCTTCGTTTTCAGCGCCGGTTGCTGAGCATTGTGCAAAGGGTGATGCCCCACTGGAAGAGAAAGTGACAATGTCGGATATATTAAACCGTCTCGAATGGAAGGAAACATTAAACGTTAATATGAAAACAAATATGCCATAAACAAAAGTATTGAAGACAGTTTCCTTGGATATTCTTTCTATAGAAATTATGTAATATAGTAAGAAACACACGCCCGAACATTATATTCCTTAAGAAAACTAACTTTTTTTCAAAATATTAAGGATAATTCATTAATAATGACGTACAATTCTTTGATATAGTAAGGAAAGGTGGTGGATTAGTAAAATTCATTGAGGATTATTCATCAACTATAGAACAAACACCTTTTTCGTGGACATTTTCATGAAAAGAACTATATTAACAAATTCGCGTTTCAGCGTTAAAACACCAACAAATGGGAGGGGGGAGGAGGTGTGAATATCGCTTCTCCGTTATTCGACAATTTAGGATAAAATGGGTATACCTCAATGGGTACCGGTGAGAAAAGAATTAGTACATACATGCAGCTTTCCATCAAGCATGAGTTCCCATATATAGTCCAGGTGCCGCCGGACGATTCTTGAGCACATACGGGGTCGTAAATCCTTGGACAGGCTACGTTATTGCAGGCTGTGGCGTAGGCGATTGCTAAAAGAAAGTAAACATTGTGTGAGCAGACATGCTCTCAATGAGGACATAACGACTAAACATGGGATAGTTTTAGCTCCCGAATAATCGCCTGTTAGCTATGCGATAACTATAGGTATCCATAACTCTATCTGGATAATGTTGTAGCGGATATGTTGTTCTCGTTATTGAGAAAAAACAGCCAAACATATAGTTGTAATGAATGAATGAATGAAATTTTATTCACCAACTAGCATAGAGAACACAGATATAAATGGAGTGAAGATTAAATTGGCGGGAATAAAACACAGTTGGGCTTGTTCTATCCCAAAGATTGTATAGCATTTAGCAGTTGAGAGAATGCAGAAGGTGAATTACCTTATTATCTTAGCATGTGGTACAAGGCAACGAGAAAAAAATATACAAGCTAATTAGGCATCGAGTAGAAAGGACTTCAACTTTGATTTGAATAGTGATGAGGATTTAATGACTTTAGCGTTGAGGTTAGCTTATTCCATTCCCTGGGTCCAGCTGTTCTAAGGGTATAATAAGACAAATTGGAAGAATAAAAAGGTCTGTATGAATTTAGGACCTGGTTTCGCGTAGGATAACGGTATATTTCATTTAACTTAGTGAAGTAATTTCGCAATTGAACTAGTATTAGTTCAGCATGATATACAAACTCTTGGACAAAGCTTAGACTTGTATACAGATTCAAACTAAGAAGTGGTAGGATTTTTAAAGTGGTAAACGGTGGTTGGGTATGATCTCGTTTATTTGATAGACTGATAACACGAACAGCAAGCTTTTGTAGAAGTATCAACGGATTCAGATGACTGACATACGTGTTCCCCACAAGATATTGCAGTAAGATAAATATGGGTAGATCATTGAAAAGAATATAAAACGTCTTCTTGTTCACCGAATTTTTAATGTAGTTAATAATACCAATGTTTCTCGCTAGCTTTTCACAGATGTAGTCAGTATGATGAGTCCAGTTTAGCCTATCGTTAATAACAATTCCTATAAATTTATAACATTTTCAATCTCTTCCCCAAATATAAACAAACGTGGTACATGTCGTGATGCTTTTCTCTTATTTGGTTTTACCAGCATAAGCTTATTTTTTTGACGTTGAGATACAGGCGGTTAGAACACAACCAGGTGTGAATCTTATCGAACTCCTGAGACATAATTTCAACAGCATGATCAACGTTATTAGAGGAGGAAACAACAGATATCCGCAAATAGAATTATTTTGAGTAAATTTGTTATATCATTTATGTATATTATGAAAAGAAGGGGCCCAAGGATTGATCCCTGACGTACACCACAGGTGATATCCTTAGGGTATGATAAAATGTTATTATACTAGACGCGTTGCGATCTACCAGATAAGTAGCTTCTAAACCAGTCATTAACAGAGCCACGAAAGTCATAGTGTTTTGATTTGGAGATTAATATTTCGTGATTTACTATATCGAACGCTTTAGAGAGATCTAAGAATGTTATTGCACTAAACTTTTTAGACTCCTTAGCTTCAATTAAGGTATCATACAGAGAAATTGCCGCGAGGGATTTTGAGTGATTGGATCGGAATCCATACTGAATGTCCGAAATTCTTTTGCTATTTTCCAAGAATAGAGTTGTTGATTTGGTTACGAGTTTCTCAAGTATCTTACTGAGCGAGAGGGGAACAGATATCGGCCTGTACTTAGTAAAGATGGGTTGATCGCGAGATTTGAAAATTGGGTCATCTTAACGAAGTTTAAAGCATTAGGCACAACACCAGTATTGAAGCATAAATTGATAATATACGCAAGAGGAACTGAAACAGAATTTGCCACAAGCTTGACAAAAGACATAGGGATACCATCAAGGCCCCGTGAAGCAGATTTTAAGTTCATGATCACATTATGAATATCAGCAGAATTGGTACTTTCAGAATCAAAATTTTGGGGTATAGAAAGGCCCAAGTATTTACCAAAGCTCGGATATACTTCAGGAATATTGGAATCCAAGTTCGAGGCTACAGTATTCGTTAAATGTATCTGCTATGGTTTGAGGATCAATGTGTTCTTCACCATCAATAACAAAAGACTGAAATATTGATGACGTTTTCCTTCGATTTAGTAATACTTTCCAGGTTCCTTTTATGTCATGGTTTGATTCATTGAATTTCTTTTCAAAGTAATTCCTTTTAGCGAAGCGGATAGTGTGGTTCAGTTTTTGTAAAATAGATACTGTCTATGAGTATCTTCATAGCGATTTTAAACGTAGTTGCGATAAAGTCGATTTTTTCGTGAATAGAGGTAAGAATGCCATGGGTTATCGAAGGTTTAATGATACGCGTAGTGATAAGATTTTATGTGGTAAATAACGGAAAGCAGTCGTTATATGCGGAATCAAATTTCACCAGAGAACTATCAAGAGCAGTGTTTACATCGTGTTCTTCGAGCAAAACATGTTCCCAATTATAATTATTCAACTTCATCACAAACTCCTCTTTTTGTTCAAGGGATATCCCGCGGTATGTGGTAGGTTTATTGGGTGCGGTTTCTAGACACAACTGGATTTTAAAATATGAAAGATCGGAAAATGATCAGAAATATCTGTTAAAAATATTCCAGAGAGTAGGTTGTCATCCTGGAAATTGATAAATATATTGTCAATCAATGTTGCTGAATGCGATTTAACTCTGGTCGGTTTAGTTATTTGAGGGAAAAGATAATATGATTTTGAAATATCAAGAAAATCCTTCGATGGCTTTTGAATATCAGTTTTAAATAGATCTATGTTAACGTCACCCATGAGAACGCATTTTTTTTTCTGTGTCAATTGTTGTTATGATATCGGTTAAACGCCTGTTAAATATATCCACAGGCTTACCAGGTGGTCGGTAAAATATGCTGACTAAATAGTTTGTATCATTAAAATTTATTTCAAGAAAAAGAGATTCAAGTTCGTCAATGCAAAAGGATAGATCTTCGCGAATTTTGCATACATGTATACTGTCTCTGATATACAGAATAAGCCCGCCGCCCTTTCTTTTACTTCTAGAAGAAGGGTAGGCTATATAACCCGGGATATCCAGTAAACGTTCAGTTGCAAGATCAAACCAACTTTCACAGAATCCCAAAATAGAAAAGTTAAATTTTAAGTTATATAAAAACCCCGATAATTTCTGTGAAATGTTTCTTCAATCTTTTAGCGTTAAGGTGTAAAAAGGATAATGATTCGCCTTCGGAGGAGATAGTTAACCTTGGGTCCTTTGAAAAAGACGATTCTGTAGAATAATTTGATTGATGTATGTCAATATTTTTCCAGTGACTAATTTCAAACTCGTTATCCTCGATTGGTGAATTGCTATGATCGATGTTGTTTAATTCTAAAGGATTGAAGCACTTGTTAATTAGAAAGAGAAGATCAAGTTTTATAGGTTGATCAATCTGATTAAAACTCAGACTTAATAAACCGCTCCTCTATCGGACATGTCGCTGAATTAAGCTTAATTCAGCGACATGTCCGATAGAGGAGCGGTTATTAAGTTTGAGTTTTAATCAGATTGTAGGTTGATTTGAGATTGTTGAATATTGTTCAGGTATAAAGTCTTTATTTGAGAAGGGAAGGGTTGAAGCTAGGTCCAGTGTGTTGGGCAGTCCTCAACGCTCATGTGATGCTTATCCATTAAGATATTTAAAATTTAGTTTGACGGAGCTTAATTTTAGAACAGTAGATAATTTTGCTGAGTAGCCATTGGAAAACATATAAACAGAATGGAAGTTGGTAGAATAACTATAAACATAGGAAATAACAGGTGAGTAAAACATCATCAAATGTGACATTATATACAGTGTACACGGGGAGGCGGTACGTGGTGAAACATACCTGTACATACGAAGGTGGAGGCTATAAGTGGTCATTCTTCTATACATTTTCTTACAGGGAGATAAGACTATTTACACATTATTACAGTAAGGGGAAATAACCCAGGTGACCGTAAAGTTGATGTTATCTTGTTAGGCCAGATGTTGACTCAAGGAAAATCTTTCAAAGATTAGGATGTCAGGAAATCAGTACAGGTGAAATCCATGTTGCTCTTTATAGGCCAGATAAATCTGGTAAGAATGTACACAGACTATTATAATAGCTGTGTGATGAGTAAATACCATTGAATACATACATATTTATATATTTAATGTTATTATTATTAGATTAAGATTTTATAAGTGCTATACAGACTCTAATAGCATATATAAAGTATACTGTCAGGGGACAGTGTTAGGGGAGTACAGATCATTCTTCTATGCAGGGGGCCCTCGGTGGCCGAGTGGTCTAAGGCGCTTCGCTGGTGACTGCTAGCCGCACACCGCTGAACCGGCACGGGTTCGAGCCCAGCTGGTCCATGTGTGAAAGTCTGTCAGTTACTTGCCGAAGGGCAGTGGTTCTCTCCGGATACTCCGGCTTCATCCACCAACCAAACTGTCACCATATGAGTGAAACAAACTTGAGTGTGACATTAAGCCAAATTCCCTCCCTCTCTTCTTCTATGTATATAATTCATGCATTACATTAAGGAGAGAGAGAGATACATATATATATAATCCCCGAGTAGTCTCTTGGATGGATTGCATGGGTCTCAGATCACTGGATAATTTAAATTTACGGCTATGTTAACGAAATTTTACCTCGCCGATTCCCTAATTATGTCTAGAATTTCATATTTCTGCAAGATGTAGTTCATCCCTATATCTAGCTTGAGGCGGTTGCGTGGGTGGGGCAGAGAGGGGCTCGCAAACTTTCATTACAGCTCGTTCCAGAACAGGAAGCCGAAAGTGTTTCTGATATTTCAACAAACATTATTGACATCATTTTTGAGATGATATAAATAATCCTAGGAAATATTGTATTGTATTGTATCTATTTCAGAATCCCACAGAACTAAGGATAATGGGAAAAATAAAATGGCGGCCACGGTTATTTTCTGTCCATTAGTTATTTCTTATATTAGTGAGTATTCGAGAGAACAAAATAGGCGAATAATGGCTCCGAAAAGATGACATCACTGTGACTTCAGTCTAGCGGCCATCTTGGATTTTGTTTTGCATTTTCCAGTTGAGCTTTTCAACTCTCTACTTCAAGGGAGAACGAAATAATAGGGTGAGGTGGAAGGGGATGGTCCCCCAGACTCCAAGAAACCCCCAAATCGCCCAGGCCTGGTGGATTAAATTAAGGTGTTAAAATCTGATAAAGATCTTGACAGGTCTTAACAGGATCACCTAGATTTTGAGTAATGCGCGCGCTCTTACAAATTACGTCATACTTTTTCGTTTTTCTCTCTGCTTTGAGAAAGCGTTGCCCAGGCACCTCAAACCGTGACTTGAAATCGAACTAGTAGAGAAACCTAACACATACCATGCTCCATCGTCTCCATCTTGATCATTCGTCTTAACAGAGACAGGAAACAAAACCCCACAACAGCTCTCTTCTTTGGCAGAGGTTGCCTAGAGAGATTAATGGATCGAGACTTTTTTGTTAGTGATCCAGAGGATTGGAGTTCAGATTCCCAGGGGTAATACCGGTCAAACTATGGTTGGTATGGTTGTATGTCCCGAGATATCTTCTTGAAAGAATCTATGATATAATGTTTCCACGGTGATCTAACCAGATCATGTAATATTGAACAGCAAATATGAAATATCCAATAAGATTCTACATTGTCCCTTTTGGTTCATCCATTATCACTTCAGTTTATGTTTTCACATCCCGAATTTGAAATCATTGTTCGTTCACTTCCATTGTTAAATATTGTGTCATCAATAACATTTGAACATCGTGATTTACCAAGCCAGTGTCATAATGGCAACTAATAAAGCCATAATGTTTGGGAGGCACGAGGGAGAGGGATGATGGTTGGAATGAGGAGGGAATTCGAGTTCCCTCCGAGGTACTGAGGGATAATATTGTATAAAAATGAATATGATCGACAAGAAGCTCTGCACCAAAAATGAACCCAATTTTTTTTACCAAGCTGTGATAATACAGTCGACTCGAATTATGACAGACTAAATTATTTGCGCATCCTGACCATCATCAAAAGTGTGAATGTCAGGTTCTTTTCATCCAAAATGTTACCTGTTTTGCTTTAAGATATTTTCTATTCCTATTTGTACCTACTCTGATGTAGCATACATGTTGAATTTGTGCATCTCTGATTGTCGTAAGACAGTGCGTTTGATAAATTGAATTTCCCGCAAAATACACCTTTTCGATTTGTTTTATTGATCAATCAACGTCATGCCTAAAATTGAATAAAAACTGTACTGCAATAAAACGGAGATCGCCGAGTTCGGCCGAAGTTGTAACGGTGAACAGTTTACGGTTCATAATTGCAAATTACAAGAATCTCTGGGAGGTAGCATGCACAATAAAACCCTTAGGAATAAAATAAGAGGTGAAATATAGAGGTAGGCTAATTTCTTTAAAATGTATACGGATGATCGCGAGGACGTCAAACGGAAGTGATCTACCTTGTGTCTCCTGTAGTTGACGTTCCCCCTCCATTCACTTTGATTTCCCCATTACTAAGTATTTTGTTGTCAGCAGGATCAAAACAAAATGTATTCTCTCGCTTGTTTGTAAGTGTAACACATCTTTAACCTCTATTATTTGAAGAAAAAAGACTAGCGCAAGATGAACCTAATCCGATGAGGGTATACATTCTGATCGGCATAAAGTAAAAGTAGAACTACACTATGTGTGTCGGACAATGGAATTACACCTCAAAGACTTGAAGCAAGACAAACATAGATATCATACTCACCCAGGGCACAGAGCACGAGCAGAGCGATACCTCTCATGATGATGGTTGTGTTGTGTCGACTGCAGAAGCTGAAGATGGAGAAGATATCCAGACGACTCGTATTTATAGGGCATCGGCGCAACTGTAAATTGAAAGCTGTGCATGACATTAAAAGTGCAAAGGAGAATTCTGTCGGTTATCACATAAATCACATTACTATAAGTGGTGCTTGTCAGGTGTTGATACTACAGAAGTATGCATAAAACTGAAGTTTAACGATAAGTAAATATACTTTAGTTTATCGTTTAGCAAGGCATTTGTCTATTGTGTCCCCGCTAAGTAACGGATATTGGGAAACCTTGAATTGAGTCTGTTCGTCCCTCTGTACGCTTATTTGAAGAACATTTTCATCTCCGTGAAGAGCACTGGCGATTCTTCGAAACTTTCATACATTATATAGAATCTGTCATACTTCCATTGAGATGTTTTGTGAGGGGGCCCTCGGTGGCCGACTGGTCTAAGGCGCTTCGCTGGTGACCGCTTGCCTCACACCGCTGAACCGGCACGGGTTCGAGCCCAGTTGGTCCATGTGTGAAAGTTTGTCAGTTACTTGCCGAAGGGCGGTGGTTCTCTCCGGGTACTCCGGCTTCCTCCACCAACCAAAACTGACTGCCACCATATGAGTGAAACAAACTTGAGTGTGGCATTAAGCCAAAATCCCTCCTCCTCCCTGAGATGTTTTGTGTGGATAAATTAGATGACAGCAAACGCCAGATCCAACATTCAGTAGTCAGCCGTTACTCACAAAATAATTTCCTCGTCACTAAACGAGACACCTTCATATCCCTTATTTTCAGGATGACACTTTCTTGGTAAAGCACAAAAACTTCAGCTAGATGGGCTATGCCCTAATCCAATCGGCCACCTAAAAGGTGCAACAACCCCTCAGCCAGACAGTTTTAGTCATTGCAGAAGATGTTTAAACAGTGGCTTGCAAAAGATTGAAATATGGTAAATTCAGTGGAATGTTGGATGCATTGGAGGACTATAACAAATAATTTGACATAACGCGTGCAAAAAATATGACGGAAGAAAAAATATTCTGAACAAAAGCAAAAGGCTTCAAGCCATTCTGGCTTTGAACCCTAATAATAATCTGAACAATAATAAAATTCTTCCGATTTATATTGAAAGCCTAGTAATATAGAGTTTTTGATAGCAAAAACTGTATGAATCCCTGTGTACCTGTTGATAGTATGTCTCTTCCATCTGTGACCAAGCAGATTCCGAGGATGAGGATGGGTGGCTGGCAATCCAAACAGCCTTGTGATGTGAATAATACGTTTCATGGACACCAAATTGTATATCTGTGAGTTTAAATTTGGTGAAAATCTCGTCAATGGTTGTCCTAAGATCTGTGGTTGGGGTGTGGATTATGGAAAAGAGCCCATACCCTTGCAGGAAGTGGTTTATCTAGCCTAATAGGCCGAGGGGTAAAGATCATCACCATGCACCCAAAATTCAATAGACTTGTGGCTGACTACCTAGCAATCCTGCATGCCAAATTTGAAGTCCCTAGCTGAGACTGTTTGGTTTCTATCGCGTTCACATCGCCATATGACCATTTTGCGTTACGTTGCCACGGAACTCACAAAAATCATCACAATGTGCCCAACTTTGATAGGCTTGTGGATGACCACCCAAAAATGCTACATAGCATATTTGAAATCTCTAGCTACAACGGTTAGGCTTCTATCGTGTTCACATTTTTATATGGACATTTTGCTTGACGTTGTCATGCATCATCCAAATTCTATAGGCTTGTGGCTGACCACCCAACAATCCTGCATGCCAAATTTAAAATCCCTAGCTGAAACTGTTTGGCTTTTATCGCGCTCACATCGCCAGATAGACATTTCACCTGACGTTGCCATGGAAACCACAAAAATCATTGCAATGTACCCAAATTCGAAAGGCTTGTGGTTGATCAGCCAACACTATTGCATGCCAAATTTGTAGTTCTTAGCTCAAACGGTTTGCCTTCTATCATGGATTATGTACAATTATTACCCCAGTGGAAAATAGAAAGGACTATTTCGTATGACAGCATCAATTTTCAAATCTGTATGGAACAAAAATAACAAAACAAAAACAAAAGATGGTTTCCTACAAGAGAAAATCGGTCAACTGTTCTCAATGACATCAGCAAGACATGATGATGTTCTATACATAAAATCCTAATCACTGACCATTATTCTCGATCTAAATAAATTTCCCAGTCGTTCTATAAGAAATGGCCTGGTTCAGTTTAACGAGAATTTTGGCAGATTAAGTGCCAAATTTAAACAGGTTTTACAGTTAGCTTAAACTACAGATCCTTTATGTCAGCGTTCGTCATCAACTCAGTTAAGCTGGTTAACATGAGGTTACAAGTATTGGATATAACAATGAGCATCGGTAGAGATTTGATGACAGGTACATCATGGTGTCACTTCACCACAATGATTTGTTGATCGTTAGATTCGGTAGATCTGAAACCTGATGACGTTTAGTATCCCTCTTCCCATGATGTGATGTACATCCATGTCCGAAAACGGCAGGTGAAAATCATAATGCATTTGAATTACCCTGCCACCTCCTTTACGTCATTAATTGAATTGCCAACATTTCTGGACTGGCAGTCCGTATTCTAAGCCTTTAATTTTGTGCGTCCGCTTACATGCAGGACTTCACGATGTTATATTTCAGGGAAATTGACATCTGCAATGAGGATGAATGAATGCACGGGTCATTAAAGAGCTAAAACATCATGGATTTATGTCATTTGACTCGATAGACTTCGCGCAAGGCCTGGGCAATGCTGGTGAACAAGGGGAGCAAAGGTTGGACGCTAACTACTGGAAGACCAGTGCCATCTATCGTATTGAGTTACAATACTTCGTTTGATGACTAGCAACATCCTTACATCGTATTGCAATGCGATAGAGGGCAACGGTGATCCAGAATTTACAATATTTGCTCCGGTAATCGATTGTTAACCACCATGATCCCAAATTTACAGTACCGTGCAGTTTTGTCGAGAAGGCTATTGGTCAGTTACTGAATGGTAACCAGTATCTTATATCATAAATATTATGTCTGGTAACTGATTGGTGAACTTGACCAACTTGACAATTGGACAGTACCGCAAGCACCACCTTTCCTACAAGTACCGTGCATTTACCAAGAGGTACTGGTAGGTAAGCAGAAATAGGTTGGTAGCCGTTCAGTAAAGTCTTTTCAAGGTATTGATGTGTTACTGCATTGTTAACAATATGTAATCAGCTGTGGGGAATTGGGATGGTAACATAGCGTTAACCTATTGGCATTTGACTAGTAACCAATAAGTAGATAATTCATGAGATCCAATGGGTGAGCAATCAGTACCGGTTGGCTACCGGTTGGCTGTGATCAGTTGAAACTGAGCAGTGCTGCAAGGGGAACTTTTCTACCAGTATCAATCAGTACTACATCAACGAGTAATCAACCAGTTACTGAGTGGTAATGGTTGATAGTGGCTTGCCTCTTTGTATGCGTCAGATCTGACATTCAATATTTAATAATAGCCGTGGTCCACAAACGACTATCCTGTTCAATACCTTTTATGTTCGATAGTTCTCTCCAATACCAAACAGGTATACAATGAAAATAACCTTTTTCTTGCAAGAGAGAGGCGGTCAACAGTTTTATCGATGGTATTAAGGTATAATGTTGTATTATTCATAAAGTCCTTATCACTGACGCCTATTAAGTACTCCAAACTAAGTTCAAAATTATATCTATAGTATTATGTATCTCAGTCATAACCTTCAGTTGGTGATATTTATCACAGATAATTAGGATGGAGGCGAGTGGGTGAATAGCCTTGCTTGACATGTTCGGTGGCATTGAATAGAATCGTCTCATTTTTCATGGGATCTAGCAAATGTCACCTGGCGCAATATGTACACGCCATATGATGATCCGCCTGGAGTATCCCTATCCAGTTGGCTGTGAAGTCGTCTTGTGATACAGTCGACGTGAGAGTAAGCGGATTCCAAATATGATATTCCATCTGAACTGGTTGGATCAGTACAAATTCAGTGACACAGGTATATACCCACAACGCCGCCTTTATAGCTTTATAGGGATTATTCAAATCGAGGAGGCGCTTCGTTGGTGACCGCCAGACTCACACAACTGAACCGGTGTCCTGGTGACTAGTGTCCCTTTTCATATCCTTTTCTGTTGCAACCAAGGGCAGCCACCGAATATTCTTAGCCTCCACACCAGCATGGATACATCCCCGCTGGTGCATGTGCGAAAGTTTGCCAGTTACGTGCCGACGGGCGGTGATTATCTCTGGGTATTCTGTCTCCCCCCATCAACCAAACTGGCTGTCACCATATGAGCGCAGTTACCTTGACTGTGACAATGAACCAAATCCCCCCGTCCCCACCCCCCGCTCCAATGCGGGGATATCATAAATATAGCGTTTATACAGAGAGAATGAAAGGTCTTGAATTTCTTATTTTTTCACAATGGCCTCATAAGAGAGCAGATATTGGTCTAACAAAAGGGGTGCACAATTTTACATATTGAAATACATATGCACTGCTAAAATATGGCGTTCCCGTATTCGACATAAATATTAGTAATTAGAAATTCGAGCAACGCTATCGGCGAAAAAACATCCCAGGTATTGTATTCCTGAAGATTGAGTGAGTGAATAAGGGTTAACGTCGCTTTCAACAGTTATATATCACGACGGGGGAGCGTTGGACGGGTTAACTATTTGTAACAGAGCCCTACACAGGTAATCCACTACCAGCAATTACCACTCAGTAACTGGTTGGTTACAGGTTGGAGGATTACTGATTGGTACTGGTAGGAAAAGTCCCCTTCCAGTACCGTTCAGTTTTCAACGGATCGGTATCAACCGGTAACCAACCGGGTGTTGACCCATTGGATGAATTATCTACTGATCGGCTGCAAAGAAGTTACCAATCAGTTACCAAGAGGTTACCACTATGTTACCACCCAAATTTCCACACTTGGTTACATATTGGTAATAATGCAGTAACACACCGGTCCCCTGAGTGGTTACGATTCGGTTACTAAACGATTACCAACCATGAGAATAAAAAAACGAGAGATCCTGAAGGATCTTGGCGCCCACCATTGTTCGATAATTGTAAACTAATGGCAAGAGGATCGTTTTGTCCATTGTTACTAAGAACAAATGTTCGATTTGTAGGTTTGTTTGCAGAATTTCAAATTTGAGCGAAAAAGACCGAAAAAGGGACACTGGAAAACACCAAGATATTATCTTTATAAGTTTCAGAAGTTTCAAGATTTCTAGAAACTGTACTTGATGTCGGTTGTTATAGTACAAGTCAAATGAGTTAGTCTGAAAGTGAATGTCCGGCGGATCTTTCCTCTTCGTTTTGTAGTATTTTTTGTTTGCACGTGTCATCACTGGGTACTGGAAGCAAAGACAAATCTCTTTGACACTTTGGCATGAGCTATGAAACATACTTAAGCCTTTATAATTAGGAATGAATGCTAATTCTGTTCTGTTTACTGGGCTAGTTCGAGATATCTCTTTTAAGATACCATGCTCGAAAATAGTAAGATGGTACAAACTTAATACTGAAGGGATCCGGTCTGTGCAGTAATGTTGAAACTTTGAAAGTGTCTGAATCCTGATTATCTCCCTTGGATTGAAACACATAGTAGTGTACAGTTGTCTAGTTGTGACGTGTCACAAGAGTGACGTCCCTTCGTGTAGCCGACCTGTCACTTGCAACGGCATGGACTAAAGTAAACTGATTTAAAATCTGAAGAAATACATTTTAAATCGGAATCATTTGAATTCCTTGTGTTACGTCTAAACGACAATAGAAAAACGCAACAGAAAGATTTTGTGAAGTCGAATATAAAACAAACAAATATTTATTTACAATACTAAAATCATATACAAATTAAGTTAGGTCAATACAGCAAATAAATAAAATATGGTCTTACTGTTCAATGTTATACTGGTATATCTCTCAGAGTCCGTATCAAAGTGCTAATCCCTATACAGTCCGTGGTGACGTGCAGAAATCGCGTTCCTGTATTTCTATAGTCCACAACCCTCAGCTGTTGTCCAGTTTCCGTCAGTACAATTACGTAGATAAAACCGCAGTCAAACACACAAACAAGAGTAATCCAACAGGAA
Organism: Hanleya hanleyi; assembly: GCA_036873755.1. Taxonomy (NCBI): domain Eukaryota; kingdom Metazoa; phylum Mollusca; class Polyplacophora; order Lepidopleurida; family Hanleyidae; genus Hanleya; species Hanleya hanleyi. The sequence goes on from JAVTVY010009556.1 coordinate 25,950, forward strand.
TATATAATCCAGCAGTCAGTTATCTCAGTCAATAATCTCCGGTAACGGCAATGTCCAGTAGCACGATCTTATGCATCCAGTAGAAGCCGTTGGAATCTCCTCCCGATCACAGTATATCAGACGTGTATAAAAGCCAGTATTAATTTTCTACCAAACAACTGAGCGACACGGTTATTTATACTCTATTGGTGCATTCGAGATAATTCTACCGAAACTAGAAGCTTCCACCGGTAGAGCAGTGACGTATAATTTAACCCAGATACGATTACAACAACTTCTAGAAAGCTCGAAAATGATTAACCAATATAACAGTATATACAAGCATATAGATGTATAGATGGTGCTGTTTAGATATGTAGATGGCGCAGAGACCGTATTAACATTATCATCCGGGTCTCTTCGTATTTCGGCCATTTTAATTTTGATAAATCGGTCACGATAGCTTCGAGAGAATTCTATTTAGAATCACATAATAGAAGGTCAACAAGTCCACCTCATTTCTACTATTCTAGAACGATCTTCAGTGTCTAACTCTATACTGCAATACTATGACACTTGATATAGCAGATGAAGGTATGGATATTCTCTATAGTCAATATATAGAATATGCCCCGCCGTTTGATCGGCCGACTCTTGTGATGCCACGTCATAACTCAGGAATACCGTATTAATTTGAAGCGTAACTTGTATTCTCGAATCGGACCAAAAAAGGTATCTTGCACAATTAGGTCCCATGTGGGACCTGTGTACCAAATTTCAGAAAGATCCATGAATTAGTCACTGAGAATTCACGATAACAATTTTCAAGATAAAATTCAAGATGGCCACCTGAGGGCCATATTAGATTTTCGAATCGGACCAGAAAAGGTATCTTGCACAACTAGACACCAAGGGGAACCTGTGTACCAAATTTGAGAAAGATCCATGCAGTAGTTGCCGAGAAATCGCAATAACAAACTTTCATGAGGATATCCAAGATGACCACCTGGTGGCCATATTGAATTTTGGAATCGGACCAGAAAAAGGTATTTTGCACAACTAGACCACGAGGGGAACCTGTGTACGAAATTTGACAAAGATCGATGCAGTAGTTCCTGATAAATCACGATAACAAAATTTCATGGGGAAATACAAAACGGCCGCCTGGTGGCCATATTTGATTTTCGAATTGGACCAAAAAGGTATCTTGCACAACTAGGCCCCAAGGGGAACCTGTGTATCAACTTTGAGAAAGATTCATGCAGTACTTCCTGAGAAATGACGATAACAAAGTTTCATAGGGAATTCCAAGATTGCTGCCTGGTGGCCATATTGAGTTTTCGAATCGGACCAAAAAGGTACCTTGCACAACTAGACCCCAAGGGGAACATGTGTACCAAATTTGGGAAAGATCCGTGGAGTAGTTCCTGAGAAATCACGATAACAAAGCTTCATGGGAAAATCTAAGATGGCTGCCTGGTGGCCATGTTGGATTTCTGAATCGGACGGAAATAGGTATCTTGCACAACTAGACTCCAAGGGGAACCTGTGTACCAAATTTGAGAAAGATTCATGCGGTACGTCCTGAGAAATGACGATAACAAAGTTTCATAGAGAAATCCAAGATGGCTGCCTGGTGGCTATATTGGATTTCCGAATCGGACCAGAAAAAATATCTTGCACAACTAGATCCCAAGGGGAACCTGTGTACCAAATTTGAGAAAGATCCATGCAGTAGTTCCTGGGAAATCGCGATAACAATGTTTCATGGGGAAATCAAAGATGGCCGCCTCGTGGCCGTATTGGATTTTAGATTCGGACCAGAAAAGGTATCCTGCACAACTAGACCCCAAGGGGAACCTGTGTATCAAATTTGAGAAAGATCCATGTCGCGATAACAAGAATTGTTTACAGACGGACTGACGACGGACGACGAACGGACTGACTGATGACGGACGACGGACCACGGACGATAAGTAACTTGAACAGCCCACCATCTGGTGATGGGCAAAAAACAGATTTACTCTGGATGTCTGCATTTTAGTAATAGTTACATGATGACACTAGACGAAGTATGGCAAATATTGGCAAGATATTGTGCTCCAGAGGGTGAAGCCCCCGAGAGTGCAATATCGCGCCAATATTTGGCATACATTATCGAGTGTGTGAGAATAATAGGTTCTCACATGAGTTCATTTCTAGATGACTTTTCCAACACGAGTTTGAGAAAAATGTGCCCTGCACGAACTTTAGCGAGTGCATGGCACATTTTTCTCAAACGAGTGTGGGAAAAGTCGTCTAGTAATGAACGAGTGTGAGAGTTTTTTTCTCATATAACATATCAGAGAAGCTAAAATAAAGGCTGACGTCCAATTTTCGACCGACGATGTTGTGAGCGCAAAACCAGGTCAAGCGCGCAATACTATTATTGGGCACTTTGGTCCATGAATGGGCCGATTCACACCCAGGCTACAAGCGCTGCATAAAAGAGAGGAAGATTTTTATAAGTAATACACTACTTTAATGACACCGAAATTGTTGAAATATTCCGCTACTGCAACTATGTGTCAAGTCAAGTATTTAGTTGGTTTTGGTGAAGACATGCGGCTTCGTAGGGTTTCGGCAACAAACAGTATCGGTGAAACGAACAGTTCAGTTCAAAGTGAGACGAAGCAAAGCGGGCAGCGAGTAACGAAGCAGTATATCGTTGTTCTACAAATTCATGTCATGGATGACAAATTTATTACAATTTACTCACGGCAATCATTAACAACGCAACAAGCATTACATTCGGCATATACTGTAGCGTGAAAGTTCACTCAGTGCTAGTCGACTGACACTAAACAGTAACATTGTAACAAGCAGACGATGAAAATAGTGCGTGACGTAACGGCATGACGTCAGCTCATGGTAGACGATTTTTCTACAATGGCTTCCTCCCAAAGGAAACGGTCATGTTATATGAGAAACATCATTCTCTGGATGACGACTTTACAGTGAATAGCATATGAATTAAGAATACTGATCAGCGATACGGATTTGATATTTTTGGAACATCATGATATTTTGCTGGCATCATTGAAACTGTTGACCGCATTTCTCTTGCAGGAAACTAGCCTATGTTTATGTATACTATGATTGTCTTTTGAATTTGGTGCTAATGCTGTTATATGGAATATGGAATAGGTCTTCGGATAATGGTCGCGGATATCCTTTCATGGACGACGGTTGAATTATGAATGACGAACCTGCCGCTTGAATTTGAATCCGTGTATTCCTGGATTCTCCTGGTGGACAAGTTGTCCCCGAGGCCGGACCCCTGCACATCCTAAATTCATCATGGCAGCAAAAGAAGGAAATTATGGTAGGAAAGATCCGACGAACGTTAGTGCAGGTTCCTCGGCCGAGTCCCTAATAGTTCGAAATGCACAAAGACCTTTTTCAATCGAAATGCCAGATATATTTCTGACAGCAAAGCAAGGTCACGACATCAAACCTTGTAGCATTGCGCTTGGTGATTGTTTAGCACCGAATTCTACATGTAATAATTTCAAGATTGACATCGTGGATGCCTCACGTATCCACTCTTTAATACTTCAGCTTCATTTAGGTCCGCGTTAACTGGTAACTCATATTCTGTAAACTCGTATGTTGATCTTAGTTGTTCTACTAAAAGCTGTATTTATTTAGTTTCCTGTAAGAAGTGTGGTCAAGAGTATGTTGGCAAGACCATCCAAAGTCTCAATCTTAGGGTGAATGGTCATAGAAAAAAATCTGTTAGGAAAAAGCAATTGCTCATAGGTAAACATTTTTCTGAGCCCGACCATGGCTGGGATAACCTTAGTATTCAGATCATAGACGTCGTCTATCCATCTTCCAAGGATTTCCCCCTTTAGATTTTGGAGAAACATCCGAGAGCGGAAACTATTCTGGATGCTAGAACCTGTCTCAGTATTTCCGTATGGTTTAAATGATAATGATAATGATAGTGGGTTCGGCAATGATACAAACCGCCATTCAAATATGTCCAATATTACCCAGCTGTTTAAACTCCATCAACGGAGATATCGCAGCCATGGTTGGAGAAATTTTAATAGTGCGATGATTCACGATCATATCACTTTGAATTTCATAGTGGGTTTAACTAACACACCCAATAGTATACATGGCTTACGTACAGTTCTGTATGCGTTACCTCTCAGAGCTTTGAATCATATAGCCAGAGATATACAACAATCTGGGTCCTCAGTAAATATAATATCACTAAAGTATGTGAAGATATAGCGTATCTTCGGTTGTATCGTTCAGTGAACATAATCGAAACATCCCAAGATCGGGTTTTCTTGAAATTCAACTACTTAGATGAAGGAATGGACAATATAAATTTACCTCCAATCCTGAATGACCCAGAGGCACGCAACGCTGTATCAAACTATTTTAAATTCACAAAACCACCTTGCATTTCATATAAATATACTAAATCTATAGCCACCAAAATATTCAATTACTCTAATACTTTCATGGAGTTTGACAGGAACTTATACACGTCGGGAGGCTACAGTTGTGATTGTGAATCATCGAACTTTATCTATACATCCTACAAACCTACATCCTATTGTGACTGGTAAACTTGATATAATGAGCCATAATGACCTAAAATTACTCCTGATGAAGGGACCTAAATATAGAGAGCAGAGAAGAATAAATAAGAAGGCATTTACTCGCTGATTGGCTGGACCTCACCAAGAGCAAGGTCGTTGAAACAATCCGCCAAATTGACAGAAGTACCCTTCCCCAAGCAAAACAAGTACTGAGAAACCTCAATTCACCAGAAGTTCTAACAAATCTCTAGAGTAAATTCGTCATAGTCTCAGGAGACAAAGCTCCAAATGATCTTATATTCATATGTAAATATTACTATTACCAGATGCTGGTTAAAGATTTGAGTGTGAACATTGTTACGTCTAAACGATAATAGAAAAACGCAACAGAAAGCATTTATGTAGTCGAGTATTAACAGTAAAATATTTATTTACAATACTAAAATCATATACAAATTAAGTTAGGTCAATATAGCAAACAAACGTCAAATAAAATCTTACTGTTCAATGTTATACCGGTATATCTCTCAGAGTCCGTATCAACGTGCTAATCTCTATACAGTCCGTGGTGAAATCGCGTTCCTGTATTTCCACAGTCAATAACGCTCAGCTGTTGTCCAGTTTTCGTCAGTACAATTACGTAGATAAAACCGTAGTAACACACACAAGAGTAATCCAACAGGAATATAATCTAGCAGTCAGTATAATCTCAGTCAATAATCTCCGGCAACGGCAATGTCCAGTTATGCACCCAATAGAAACCGTTCGAATCTCCTCCACGATCACTAAACTTCGACCAATTTGTACTTTTATCGAGAATTCAAGATTATTCCATCAGATCAAGAAACTTCCATCGGTATAGCAATGACGTAAGATTTAACCCTAATACCATTATAACAGTTAAGAGAAAGTTCGACATAATTAACCCAGATAAACAAGTTAATGCCAGTTTGACATTCCAAAAGCGTCCATAGTAAACAACTCTATGACAGTCTATATGTGCAGATTGCGCTCAAGTATAACTGCCGGAAATATCCTGGGCTCTTGATGCATGGACAGATGGCGCTGTGTACTAAAAACTCGAGTCATACGGGGCTGTTCGTAGAGCGGCCATTTGCAACCACAGAATCCTCGAGAAAACACTAGACGGATGACACATAATTCACTCACGATAAATCGGTCACGATTACGAGAAAATTCTAGATCATAACCACACAACAGAAGGCCAACAAGTCCACCTCAGTTCCACAACTCTAGAACTATCTTCAGTGTCTAACTTTATACTGCAATACCATGACACTCCCACTCTTAAAAGAAGAAAGTTTCAAACTTGGAACTTTCTTGACAATTCAAAACATTATTACAAAACAAAATCTATATTACAACCGCAAAAATATTGACAAACATATGTACATTATATGCGAGACAAACAATCAGCGAGCAAATTGTCCTTACCCTTAATATGTTTGATTTCAATATTGTATTCTTGTAACACCAACTCCATCTCGACAATCTTTGATTTTTGTTTTTCATCTTACTTATGAAAACAAGTGGATTGTGATCACTGAAGAAGTAACATAAACATCAAAATGTTGCAAAGCCAATATCATTGCCAAACATTCTTTCTCAATTGTAGAATAATTTCTCTGATGTTTGTCAAATTTACGTGAAAAATAACACATTGGGTGATCTACACCATCTATACCTTCTTGTAACACCAGCAGCAACATCACTAGCATCTACAGCCAGTTTAAAAGGTGAACCAAAATCTGGTGCTGAAAGAACTGGTGCGCTCTTGAGTATGGCTTTCAGTTTTTCACAAGCTGATTCACGTTCGTCGGTCCAAACAAAAGTTACCCTCTTTCTTAAGAGCCGAGTTAAAGGTTCAGTAATATCTGAAAAATTTGAACAAAATTTCCTGTAGTAACCAGCCATACCCAAGAAACGCATCAGTTGTCTCTTACAGGTTGATCTTGGAAATAGCGAGATAGCACTGATCTTAGGATCTACAGGCTTTACCTGACCCTGGCCTACAACATGACCCAAGAATGTCACACGTGCATGTCCAAATTCACTTTTTCCAAGGTTGACTGTCAGCTTGGCGTCACTCAGCCGATTGAACAGTGTGCGAATTCTCTGTAGATGATCTTCCCATGTATCGCTGTAGACAATGACGTCATAAATGTAAGTCTCACATCCTTCCAAACCGGAAGTAACACGGTTGATGAGACGCTGGAACGTGGCTGGAGAATTTTTCATTCCAAATGGCATAACTTTGTACTGGAACAGATCCTCCGGAGTGACGAATGCTGATATCTCCTTCGCACGATCTGTCAGTGGAACTTGCCAAAATCCTTTCAGAAGATCAAACTTTGACACGAACTTGGCACTTCCCACTTTATCAATGCAATCGTCAATGCGTGGAATAGGGAATGCGTCTGTTTTGGTCAATGTGTTCACCTTTCTGTAGTCAGTACTCATCCTGTAACTCCAGTTACTATTACTTGGTTCAATGAAGTCATTGTCCAATAAATATTGAATCTCTTTTTTCAGGTAGTTTTGTTTAATCGGATTCAAACGATATGGGTGCTGCTTTACTGGATTAGAATCTCCGACATCGACGTCATGTGAAATTGTATCAGTCCGAGTAGGAATGCCGGGAAACAAATGTTCATATTGACTGAGCAGAGTTCGAAGTTCTTCCTGACGCGCTGGCTCGAGATGACACAACTTGGAATCCAAATTAAGTAGAATGTCAGAGTTCTGTAATTTCGCCGCTGTCATGGGCTCTTCGCAAGTTTCATTAGTATCAGGGTCAGAACTAACTACACTTACAGGATGGACAGTACTGTTAATGCTATCTCTGTCGGTGTATAACTTCAACATATTTACATGGCATAACTGTTTGCTCTTACGCCTGTCAGGAGTCTGAACTACATAATTAAGGTCACTTAGTTTCTTTTCAATGACATAAGGACCATAATATCTAGCCTTAAGTGGATTACCAGGAATAGACGGAAAAGCCAGAACCTTCTCACCAGGTTTGAAACTTCGTTTAAAGACATATTTATCATAGGTTATTTTCATACCTTTTTGAGCTGACTTTAAATTTGACATGGCCAAATCACGTGCTTTGGTCAACCTGGTGCGAAAGTCCGACACATATTGTGAGAGACTACATGAGTCAAGATCACTGTCTAGGAACTTTTCCTTCAGCAGTTTAAGGGGTCCTTTAACTGTATGACCAAAGACTAATTCAAATGGACTGAAGCCTAAAGACTCTTGAACAGACTCTCTAACAGCAAACAATAACAAATGTATGCCTTCATCCCAGTCTTCCTCAGTGTCAAAACAATAAGTCCTAATCATGTTCTTTAATGTCTGGTGGAATCTTTCTAATGAGCCTTGGCTTTCTGGATGGTATGCAGATGATTTGTACTGCTTTATTCCCAATTCATGCAGGACTTGTTGAAATATTCCTGACATGAAATTAGATCCCTGATCAGACTGAACAGACTGGGGTAGGCCGACAAGTGTGAAAAACTTAACTAAGGCCTTAGCAATAGTTTTAGCCTTAATATTCCGTAAAGGAATGGCCTCAGGGAACCTGGTTGAAGCACACATGATTGTTAACATGTACTGGTTGCCTGACTTTGTGTTTGGTAATGGACCAACACAATCTATAATCACCCTACTAAAGGCTTCCCCAAATGCAGGGATTGGTTATAGAAGGGCCTTTGGTATGGTTTGGTTTGGTTTTCCTACCATTTGACATGTGTGGAATCACCTACAAAATTCAGCAACATCTTTCTTTAAATTTGGCCAATAGAAATGATTTAGAATTTTGTAGTATGTTTTGTTAACACCTAAATGGCCTGAAAGAGGTGTTTCATGGGCTAGTCTGAGGATATCTAAACGATATGACTTTGGTACAACAATCTGATACTTAACTGCCCACTCATCATCAGGTGACACATCTGGCGGTCGCCATTTGCGCATAAGAACACCATTTTTACAAAAGTAGCACACAGGCTCTTGAGTTACATCACACTCATCAACTGCCCTGTCAAATAACTTGGAAATGTTCTTGTCACTATGCTGTTCATTAACCAGCTGTGATTTTGAAATTTTGTCATTAGAACATTCGAATTTGCTATCAAAATGTGGCTTATCAGCCTCATCATTTAAACACACAAAGGTGTCGGCCAAACAAACGTCATCGATGACGTCATCTTTAAGAGACTTTTCAGACTCCTCAACCAATTTACTCATGGCTCTAGTAACTGCACAAGCAGGATACAAACTTTGAATTTCGTCTTCAACTGGATCATGAATCTGATCCAAACAAGGCTTGTCAGTTACAATCGGGTTAACCCCGACCTCATCAGCCGCAAGATCATTGCCAAGAAGTAATTGAACACCCTCAAACGGTAAACTGCCTTTAATACCCATCGTAACAGGTCCAGAAATCAAGTCGGAAGACAGATGAATGTTATGGAGCAGAACGGGTGTATAATTTACAGAATCTACCCCTTTAATCAGGAAATGACTGCCTGCAGATGAAGAATCGGAAAACGGCAAAATATCTGCCAACAAAAGAGACTGGGACGCGCCCGTATCTCGCAAAATCTTCACAGGAGTAGCATTAGAAAAATCACTTGAAAGTGACACAAAACCATTGTGGATAAATGGTTCAAAAATCTCCATAACAGGATTTGAAAAACTGTCAACCTTATCCTTGATAGAACTAATAGGAACAGTGTCCTTGGCCATCTTAACGTCATATACATTATGAACGTCACTAACCCGCTTGGGTATAGATCTTGAAGTGAGAAAACCACTAGGCTTTTGAAAGGCTTGATCTTGTTGTCTTCTTTTCAATTTAAAACAATTCGCCATCAAGTTGCCGTCCCTCTTACAGTAGGTGCAAACGGGAGATTTATTTTGAGTGTTAAAAGTGGGTGACTGAGGCTTTTGTGTTTGACCTTTGACCTTTGTAACTGGGGTTAAAAGTTTTAGGCCTTGAGAAAGAACTGGATTTGTTACCTGATATGTTAGACTGGAATGAACTTGGTTTAACAGCATTGACAAATGATAATTTGTGTGTCAGAGCCTATTCATCAGCAAATCGGGCTGCTTCGTCTAAAGAGTTGGCATTCTTTTCATCAAGAAATGTTCTAATATCACCATGGATACACCTTTTAAATTCCTCTACTAGCATAAGCTGTCTGAGGTTTTCAAAGTTGTTGTCAATTTTAACCGAAGCACACCACCTATCGAATAATTGTTCTTTTGAATGAGCAAATTCTACATGAGTCTGAGAGTTTTCTTTTTCACAACTACGAAACTTTTGTCTATAGGCTTCAGGAACTAATTCGTAACCTTTGAGGATTAAATCCTTCACTCTATCATAATTTGATGCTTGCTCTACCGTCAATTGAGTGTAAATATCCCTTGCCTTTCCGATCAACACACTTTGAAGAAGTGAACTCCAATTTTCTTTTGGCCAATTTAAATTTTCAGCAATTTTCTCAAAATGCAGAAAATATTTATCAACTGCTTTTTCCTGAAATGGTGGGACGAGACGTATTTGTCGAGCTGCATCAAATTTTGTGATTGTACAGGTGCATCTGCAGGAGGATCTGTTCGCGACTGTAATTCCAAATGTTTTATTTCTAACTGAAACTTTCTTTCTCTTCTCTCTCTAATTTTTTCCTCTTTTTCTAACTTTTCTCTCTCTAACTGAAACTGTCCTTCTTTCTCTCTTGCCTCTTTCTAATTCTAATTTCTTTAATTCCAGCTGATTTTGCAATTCTAATTTCTTTATTTCCAAATAATCAGCTGTTTCCTTAGTTAAATCAAAATCACTTCATCCCAAAGTTGTTTGCTAACAAAATGTTTAATAATGAGTTTCTTAATTTCTTGCTTTCTCCAAGATGTTTTAACTTTAATTTGTAGGAATTTACACAGCGCGAACAAATCCTCTTTGCGTAGTTCGTCAAATTCCTCCTGACTAGGGTTTGAAGCAAACTGAGCTGGGTCAAATGACATGCTGATAATATACTACTACTCGACTTCACAAATTCAAACAATGTATAAATTTAGAACTATGTTGCAAAGCTGGAATGTAAACAAAGCTCGCGGAAGGCTCCCAATTTCTGTTACGTCTAAACGATAATAGAAAAACGCAACAGAAAGCATTTATGTAGTCGAGTATTAACAGTAAAATATTTATTTACAATACTAAAATCATATACAAATTAAGTTAGGTCAATATAGCAAACAAACGTCAAATAAAATTTTACTGTTCAATGTTATACCGGTATATCTCTCAGAGTCCGTATCAACGTGCTAATTTCTATACAGTCCGTGGTGAAATCGATTTCCTGTATTTCCACAGTCAATAACGCTCAGCTGTTGTCCAGTTTTCGTCAGTACAATTACGTAGATAAAACCGCAGTCAAACACACAAGAGTAATCCAACAGGAATATAATCTAGCAGTCAGTATAATCTCAGTCAATAATCTCCGGCAACGGCAATGTCCAGTTATGCACCCAATAGAAACCGTTCGAATCTTCTCCACGATCACTAAACTTCGAGCAATTTATACTTTTATCGGGAATTCGAGATTATTCCATCAGATCAAGAAACTTCCATTGGTATAGCAATGACGTAAGATTTAACCCTAATACCATTATAACAGTTACGAGAAAGTTCGACATAATTAACCCAGATAAACAAGTTAATGCCATTTTGACATTCCAAAAGCGTCCATAGTAAACAACTCTATGGCAGTCTATATGTGCAGATGGCGCTCAAGTATAACTGCCGGAAATATCCTGGGCTCTTGATGCATGGACAGATGGCGCTGTGTACTAAAAACTCGGGTCATACGGGGCTGTTCGTGGAGCGGCCATTTGCAATCACAGAATCCTCGAGAAAACACTAGACGGATGACACATGATAAATCGGTCACGATTACGAGAAAATTCTAGATCATAACCACACAACAGAAGGTCAACAAGTCCACCTCAGTTCCACAACTCTAGAACTATCTTCAGTGTCTAACTTTTTGCTGCAATACCATGACAACATACTATCATCAAATACGTCTACTTACTCCCAAACTGCATTTAATATGAAAGATTTATTTAACAACCACAAAACTTTTCTTAGAGAAAGAGGTATTTGTCTTCCCACCAATCATAAGGACATACCAAAGTGTACTGGACGCCCGAAATGCATAAATCACCATACAAAGCTAGATGATTGGTAGCTGGTTCTAGAAGCTGCACCACCAATCTTCTTTCAACCCTGTTGACGAGGGGCCTTCAGGAGGTAAACGCATTTTGGGAAAGGTATTGAGCCACTATTTCTAAAACTCTGGCGTTGAATGTATGTGGATATTGAAAAACTCAAAACGTCTTACGGAAGAACTTGGTGCTAAAGATCACATACCGTACGGACATGTATCCACATGGGATTTCTCGACTCTCTATACTACAATCTCTCAACAGGGCTCTAAGTTCATTAATATTATCTGTGTTCAAGAAAACTGATCGTAGATATATTAATGTCAGAAACTATAAAGCATTCTTTAGCTGTACTACATACAAGAGATATCATTCATGGGATGTTTCTTTGTTTATAGAGTTGCTTGAATTTCTCATTAAAAATATCTATGTGAAATTTGGCAACACAATATATCAACAGCATATAAGTATTCCAATGGGTACTAATTGTGCACCCCTGTTGGCTGACCTATATATGTTCTCTTATGAATATGACTATATTCAGGCGCTTTGAAAACGACCAATTCAAAGCCCGTTCCTTCTCATTCACCAAACGCTATATAGACGATCTTCTCGCTGTGGATAATCGCTATATAAATGACGCAGTGAAGGATATACATCCACCTTCACTGGATGTGGAGCAAACTACAGATAGCCCTACCGGCACGTCATATTTAGACCTATATTTGTATAACAATGAAGCGGGCCTTCTCTCTCGTCGACTTTATGACAAAAGAGATGATTACAATTTCGACATCGTAAATTATTACCTGCATATGGCGTATACATATCTCGCCTAATAGCGTGTGTTAGATCCTGTGTTGGATGTGACGATTTTAATCAACGTGACAGAACAGTGTTGCAGAAACTTATAAAACAGGGCTATACCATCAAGCGCCTCCACTCCAGGTTTCTCAGATTTGGCGAGACATATCGCATGCTGATAGAAAATACGAACGTAGCGTGCAAGATCTATGGCGTTACGTTTCGTAACTTTTGTCTAATTCCGATTAATCTGGGGCTAGGGACCATATGAACACATGTACTTCAAGATCCTCATGGTGCTCATATGAACGGGCACAATCAAAGCGGACGCGGATATTCTTCAATAAACGACGGCTAAATTATGAATCACGGACCGGACGCTTGTGATGTACCTGTTTTATCCAATGATCACCCGAGCATTAGTGTGGAGTTCCACCCCTTTTTCATCTAATTTGGGGAGAAGAGGTCAGCCGTGTTATATATCAGATACACCATATGCGGTATTTGAAATACACCACTGATTTGTGTATTGAATATATTACAGTAACACGATCAAAGGAAATTCGAGGAGTCATTGGATAACTAGGGGAAGTATAGTTCTGTCGATGTGGCGGATACTGTCGACAACTTTGCTTTCGACAAGATCCTCCAGTCTGCGTTGCTTTATTTAACTTTGTAACCTCAGCTATGTATTGTTCATGTGCTCTAAGGATTATATTTTGGTCGTCCATTAGTCTAAGATTGATATTCATCGTCTCGCTATATCTGTGCCCTTCATCTTAAGTATTTAAAGCAAATTAAGTGTTTAACTTCAAACATGCATCAACTGATAATTAACAAAAAAGAATATCGTGTCATCTTTCGGTTTTCCACCCGAGCTTAATTTTATAATGTCCTGTCCGTAGTTGCAGTTATAAAATTACGCTAACAGCGTTGACATTAAGTCGCAGGCCAGAAAGCCTTTGTATTGCAATTAAAATATCTTGAAAACGTCCTACACGGATGAGGTAACTTTTAGAAGAAGTTTTGTATAGACCACTACTGCCTCACTAAATCTGAAGTCTAATATATGCGTACGACAAAATAAAGTACCGGGTAGGCTGGCACATTAACAGGCTTGAGATTATTTGCTTAAAGGGCGCCGTTGTCGATAATCTCAGAACAAATGCACTTGTATTTACCAAAAATATGACGAGATAAATTCATTGTGCCTCTCGGACAGAAAACTGAGGTAGCATAAAAGACCTTCTGTTGCCAGGGATTCGTGACTACGTTTCAAAATTTGCATAACCAAGAGTTATTTGCGCAAGACAGTCAGTTTTTTGTTCCCCTTCATACTGACAAAAGAGTTGATCATAACTTTTCAGACAACTTGAATTCAAACTGAAATCTCTCCAAACGTCCCTGATTTATACAAGTGTATTAAGTTTTCGTCTGGAGAGGCACTTACACAAATTTTACAAAGACAAATTTACATACCAGGCGGGAAAAATCCTCTTTTCATTTTAAATATGCTGTCCAGCTGTTGCATAATAATGAGAATAGAACTGATCAATACCCGGTCATCATGAATATCTACGTTGAACCGTGGTCTATCATTCCGCCAACCTCAAACAGTTAACACGCAAGGTTTCACCGTCGTTGTCGTTTTAGCCTGTGTGGCTGGTGAGCGTAGGTTATTTTTTTAAGAGATTCGTTATTTTTTTCCTGCAAATCCTGTGGGTTATAGTGTATCGCTAGGTCGCTACATTGATTTCCATGCAAATGTATTGACCAAGTTCAGTCAGATTTCAGTCATTCTCAGTTACAGTTGTTGTTAACATTCTTCCTCCCGCCTTGGTGCAATGTTTGCCTGCAGTAAAGGTTCGTTTAAATTATGTTTACAATGCTCACAAAATAATTTCGCCAGATGACTGCCGATGATGATAGCAAGCGTCAGATCCGACATTCAATAATCAATTACCGCGTCAATAGACTAGAGATCGATTTCGTATTACTGTTAGCACCAATTCCATAAGTCTATGAAATAAAAATAATATAAACACAATATAACTTTCTACAGGAGAGAAGCAGTCAACAATTTTGAATGAGGTCATCAAGACATGGTGATGTTTTTTACTTGAAAATCCTAATCGCTGAAAATTGTTTTCAAAGTATGTGTATCAGTCACGCTTTGATTGAGGCTGGAACACCATGGAGATGCAACACACACAATATTCGAACGGCGCCTACATTGTGCCTGACAACTTGTGCTATTGTATATTTCCCCCTGTAGAATGAAATTTTATTTTTGCTTGTGGAAAGAGTCAAGCGTAAAAGCGTCTGGTCCGTCATTCATTATTCAACCATTGTCCGACTGAAACAATCTCCGCGTCCATATCCAAAGACATATTCCATATAACAGCATTAGCACAAAATAAAAAAAAAGACAATCATAGTATACATAATCATGAGCTAGGTCAACGGTTTTCAGTGATACCATAATGATGTTCCAAAAATATCAAATCCGTATCGCTGATCGGTTTTCTTAATTCATATGGTATTCCTGTAATGTCGTCATCTAGAGAATGATGTATCTCAGTGACGCTTTGATTATGGAAGTTTATATGAATATCATGAGAATCGTGAAGTAAATGGGTCTATACTAGTGACTACTTCATCGAACCGAAAATGTTAGTATGTGAAATAGATGCTACAAATCGGTCACTGCAGTCCAGACAAAAGTTTTAATGAAGAAATTTTAGATTGGTGGCACTCCTTACAATATGGTTTTCGGTCCGAACAAGTGGTCAGAAATATCAGTAGTCGTGGTTGATGAAGCAAAGACGGTTCTATATTTAAATTTGTATCTGGAAGTGTGAGAAAATTACTCATATCCTTCTTGGAAATACAACGTAATAAATTAGAAAGTCGTAACTCTCACGGTTGCAGATTCATATTCATTTGGATATTTGTTTTTTTTCGCAAAATTTAAGAAAGCGGTCGAACCACGAAAGCTAGAAAATTAATTTTTGATTATTCTTGGTCGTCATATTACATAGCATACATCTAGTATGAGTGGTTTCTGATATATTAGAAATAATAACGATATGCGTGTATCTGTACTATTGAATTGGTGCGCAAGGCTATGTGTGTGTGTGGAAGAGGGGGAGTTTGTGACGGAGAGCAGATAACAGGAACAGAGTTCGGCATCAATCAGATTATATAGTAATAATAATGACTTTATTTCAGACTCAGGGTCCATATGAAAGACAAAATAATACAGACGCATAACAAAATTAAAAAGATAAATAAATTAACATAATTGCACAATACATGAATCTGTGGGCTAGGCAGTTTGTCTGCCAACCTATTTTTTTTAAGAGAGGTCAAATCGAGTTTAGTTTACAATTCAATATATTAACTTGTTCCAGTCCTGAACAAGTTTGGAAACAAACAATCCTTCTACTGGGATACAGTTCACCAGTGAGTTTCGACTCAAAAGTAATCTACTTCGGAAACGGTAAACATTATTTACAATATAACCCAACTAAGTATGCGAGGTCACATACCTCAGTTTCTCATTACATAAAAAGAATCGTGTGAAACAATCACGAGACTCAGTCGCAAGCCGATTCACTCAGATATTCTGGCGCGCAATTTTAGTCGACTGAGTGTTTGTCTTAAATTAGAGAACAAGTAATTTGCCTTCTCTGTACAGATCCATTCGTATTTTATCTCAGAAGAGTACGCATCAACCGCGAAAGAAAATACTCACTCGTTTTAGGCGCATTTATCGAGACAACGAATGCGATCCTTGGTGAGGTTGCTTGGAAAATAGCTATACAACAAGCGCGCGTACTTTCGTTGGAACAACACACTAGCTTTCTTTGTTTCTTTTCTAATACCAGTGTCGTCCAGCGTCTGTCAACGTCATAATATTTTAACCTAACAGCTTTCTCTTAACATTTCAGCAATATGTGCTCTATGAACTCGGTGCTAGTTATATCAATTATATATAAATGCTATATCAAAATCTTGAATTGGAACGGTGTGTATGTGAGACTGGGGATCTGTTTCACTGCCCGTTTTATGATCTTGTATACAACACCATAGTGAAAAAAAAGAAATAATGTACATGTCCCCATTTGACTGGAGAAAACGCATAGGGGTGTGTTTGAAATTGAAATTGAAAACGGGTGTTTACCTGGGTGTCCCCACTTTGACGGAATGTTCCCGTGTGTCTACACTTGCTGAGTGGAATACGGGTTTGGTTATTTCAAGTTCTGTGCAAATGTGAATATGTCATGAAAATCCTGAGGCTGCAGTAAGAGGTTTCTCAATTAACCAATAAATGAAGTCTCCACTTGTATGGTTGTCTGTGGATGTCAGCATTAAGCACCTTTCGTAAATATGTGCGTGTTGGGGTGAGCGGGGGAAGGATACAGTGGTGGGATATAACTAGATAATTTATCGATCCTCTACGATTTGCTCGCCGAAATAGCACCGTGATGGGGAGGGAATGAGGTCGGGGGTTATATTCGGGTTTGTTCGTAAATTTGGTGAACCGTAGGCATGTTCGAATGAGGGAATTCATGTTAAAACCCTCCGAGAAATAGGCTTTCTTGATAGACTGAAATTGGGAATGTTAAGAGTGAGTGCGGAACGGTAATTTTGAACAAATAGAGCATCACATCACTCACCATATGGCGGTATATATTCATCTGATTAGGTAATGTGATCTTAATTGATGGCGATCCCACATATAGCTTCCAAAAATAGATTCAGAATAAACATGTTTACTCCCAAAAGCGTTTAATCCCACGCGTTTAAATGACGGAAGTGGTTGCAACACAGGAACTCGGTCTGAAATTCTGTAGTTGGTTGCAAGTGCATGAGCTGTTGATTGAACAGAGTAAACCATTCAGCGTCACCGTTTATATCACCATGGTGAACCGTAATAGAAAGATTATAAACAGTGCCCTTCGTTCCACACTTTACCCCTTTTGGGGGCATCATAGGCGGGTATTATGCACGAATCCGCTCAGATTGCCTGCCTGTCTGTCTGCAAATTGCAAATTTGGATTAACTATAATCTGTCACAGACATCATAATGGCTGTATCTGTTGTGGGTGTCTTAAGCAACATAGGTCCCTGTGAGATTCGGGAAGTCGACAGGTAGCCTGGCGGTTTTGCAGCTTGGTAAATATAAGATTACAAGCGTCTTGTCCGTCATTCATAATTCACCCGTCGTCCATTAGAGAATATCCGCGTCCATAATCCAAAGACCTATTCCATATAACAGTATTAGCACCAAATTCAAAAAGACAATCATAGTATACATAAACATAGGCTTGTTTCCTGCAAGAGAGCAGCGGTCAACAGTTTTCAATGATGCCGGCAAGACATCATGATGTTCCAAAAATATCAAATCCGTATCGCTGATCAGTATTCTTAATCCATAATATTCGTCGTAAAGTCGTCATCTAAAGAATGATGTATCTGTCACGCTTTGATTGCGAGGGTTCATATGAGTACCATGAGGATCTTCAAGTACATGGGCTCATACGGCCCCTAGCCCCGGGTTTAGCGAAATTAGACACAAGTTACGAAACGTAGCGCCATAGATCTTGCACGCTACGCTCGTATTTTGCTATCAGCATGCGATATGTATCCCCAAATTTGGGAAACTTTGAGTGGAGGCGCTTGGTGGTGTAGCCCTGTTTTATAAGTTTCTGCAACAATGTTTTTTGACGTTGATTAAAATCGTCACATTTAACACAGGATCTAGCAAATGCTACTAGGCGTGATATGTATACGCCATATGCAGGTCCCACTGGAATATTGCTGTCCAGAAAGGGATAGTTTACGATATCGAAATTGTAATCATCTCTTTTGTCATACAGTCGACGAGAGAGAAGGCCCGCTTCATTTTTATAGAGATATAGATCTAAATATGATGTACCTGTATGGTTATCTGTAGTTCCCTTCAAATCCAGTGAAGGTGGATATATATCCTTCACTGCGTCATTTATATAGCGATTATCCACAGTGGATCATCTATATAGCGTTTGATGAATGAGAAGGAACGGGCTTTGAATGGATCGGGTTTTGAAAGCGCCTGCATATAGCCATATTCATAAGAAAACAGATATAGGTCAGCCAATTGGGGTGCACAATTAGTACCCATTGGAATACCTGTATGCTGTTGATATGTTGTGTTGCCAAATTTCACATAAATATTTTTAATGAAAAATTCAAGCAACTCTATAAACAAAGAAACATCCCATGAATGATATCTCTTTTATGTAATAGAGCTAAAAAATGCTTTATTGCTTCTGACATTAATATATCTACGATCAGTTTTCTTGAACACAGATACTATTAATGAACTAAGACGGTCAATAAGGTTCTGATGAGGGATTGTAGTATAGAGAGTAGATAAATCCCATGTGGATACATGTCTGTATGGTATGTGACCTTTAGCATCAAGTTCTTCCGTAAGACATTTGAGTTTTTCAATATCAACATCCATTCAACACCAGAGTTTTTAGAAATAGTGGCGCAATACCTTTCTCAAAATGCTTTTAGCTCCCGAAGGGCCCTCGTCAACAGGGTTGAAAGAGGCTTGGTGGTGCAGCTTCTAGAACCAGCTATGAATCTAGCTTTGTATGGTGATT
>JAVTVY010009557.1:0-46085 GCA_036873755.1 Hanleya hanleyi
AACAATGAAGGAAAACTACTGATTCGAAACCAAGTGGTACCGGAGTCTCATATGACCGATTTGATCAATGATATGGTGCGTTCTCGCAAACACTCTAATCCCCCGGGCTGGGAAGCCTTTGCTCAGGCGTTAAAAGATTCGCACATCCCACAAGAATTGGTAGGAAATCCTAGCCGTTGGGCCTTTATGCAGCAATCGACCCACACCCGACATCAACCACCACCACCATCACCACTACCCTCCACCTCTTGGTCTCCCATGTCACCTCCCAAAACACCACGGAAGAAACCTAACCATTCTAAGTTACAGCGACGATCACCACGCGGCCGTAAAGCACCCAAGGTGTGGGAATCCCTATAAAAAACCGGTGCAGAAGCCAGAACCGCTCAGTCGTCATCATCATGTTTTACCTGACGTTACCCAGTAATAGTTCACTCGACGTGTTTCCTGACAACACCTTGACCAAGTATGTCACGCAATTACCACAACCGTTACATTTACCGGGGCGATGGGAATGTGGACTGGTGGAAATTCAATACCCTTACTCATGGTACAACGTACAAGACGGTGAAGTATGGTACGAAGTGGTCTACGAAGAAAAAATCTACAGACTCACTCTCCCCGCAGGCCAATACGATACACCGGCGAAGTTCGTACGGGCTCTGAATGCCTTGATGGAGTACAAGACTTTAAAGGAGAATACGATACACCGGCGAAGTTCGTACGGGCTCTGAATGCCTTGATGGAGTACAAGACTTTAAAGGAGAGCGTGACTGAGGCAACCACCCCGACAGCCTTACGCTTCAAGAAAAACATAGCCTTCGAGGTCAACGTACACAACGACAAGAGCTGTCTCCTGCTGACCTCTGTCGTGAGAGTGAAACTCAGTTCTACACTACAGGAAATGTTAAGGCTGCCTCACCACGTCATATACAGGGGAGCCACCATTGTCTACGGGACCCATTTGATGGATATGAAAGTAGGTAGGTACGGACTGTACGTCTACTCGGATGCCGTGGACAGCCATATTGTGGGTGATGTGAACACACCTCTGTTACGGGTGGTGCCCATTAGCAAGACGTATGGCGAACAAGCCACCCACAGTTTCAACCCTATCATGTTCCTGCCCGTACGCCATACCGATATCGAGACGATCACGGTAGATATAAGAGATGACACGGGACGCCCGATCCCATTCGAACGAGGAAAAGTGGTGTTGACACTTGCTTTTCAACAAACCCGCTCTCCTCACTTCGTATAATATGTACGTACCTTACCAGTGTCATACACCCAGCTATGCCGACTACTACAAGAAACAAACGGGGGGAGGCATGCCCATGTTTAGCGGGGCACGCATGCAACGAGGTCACGGATTGGGAAACATACTGGGCAGCATTGTGAAAACATTTTTACCCATGGTAACACGGGGTGTGAAAGCGGTGGGGAAACAAGCGGTACGCAGTGGATTGCGCGTGGCCGGTGATGTGATGGAAGGCACAGCACCCCGACAAGCCTTCAAACGACGGGCAAAAGAAGCCGGGAGTGTGTTGATCGCCAAAGCCCTTAAAAGACAAACACCGACACCGCGAAGAGTCAGTCGACGGCCAACACACCAACGACGCACACCCCAGAGGAGGAGAAGGACTAAGCCCCAGAAGAAAAAGAAGAGAAGTAGTAGGAGAGATATCTTCGCATAATGGCCTTCATTCACTCCGAGTCATGTCCGTCTACCAACAGTGAATTGGATGTGTGGACTATTCCACCCACCCAAACCAGTGTAGCCGAAGGACGTTGGGTAGAACATCGACCCCTGGCTAGCCTGACGGGAGTGGGGCCCATAGAATTTACCATTGAAAACAAAGATACGGCCTACCTGGATTTAGCCCACACCTACTTGTACGTGAAAGCTAAAATAACGAACAAGGACGGGACGGACCTAGCGGGCGATGCAAATGTAACCCCGGTGAATCTTTGGCTGCACTCCATGTTCCAACAGATGGATATCAGTCTGAACGATAGACTCATCAGTACGTCCACCAATACGTATGCGTATAGAGCCTACCTGGAGACGCTGTTGTCGTACGGCAGTGATGCCAAACTATCACACTTACAAGCTGCGCTGTACCACAAGGATACACCCGGATACATGAACATGCTACTCCCTGGCAATACTGGGTACGCCAGACGCAAAAGATTAGCAAAAGAAAGCAAGTCCATCGATATGATGGGACGACTGCACGCCGATCTGTTCCTGCAAGACCGCTACATGATAAACGGTGTATCCATCAAGATCAAGTTGATCCGTTCCTCACCTATGTTTGCCTTAATGGCCGGTGGGGAGGGAGCTATCGATTACAACATCATCATTGAAGATGCAGCCCTGTTTGTCCGTACGGTAGATTTGCAACAGGGGGTGTTGCTGAGTCACATGCAAGCCTTAGCGAAAAAACCAGCCCAGTATCCCATCCGACGCGTACAGACCAAGGTGTTCTCGGTGCCCGCAGGTACGATGATGGCCAACAGAGAGAATTTATTTCTAGGAGATCTGCCTAAACGTCTTACCCTGGGGTGTGTGACCAACACCACATTCAATGGAAATTGGGCTGAGAACCCGTTCAAATTTGATCATTGCAACATCAACTTTGTGGCACTGCACGTGGCCGGCCATCAAATTCCAGCCCGACCCTTACAACCGGACTTACTAACGATAACTATGTGCGGACCTACCTGAACCTATTTACAGCCACAGGACAAAACAACCAGGACGAAGGCAATACCATCAGTCGAAAAGACTTTAGCCGTGGGTACACATTGTTCGCCTTTGACCTCACCCCTACCTTGGAACACGATCATCAACTGGCTTTACTGAAGAAAGGCAACCTACGGTTGGAACTGCGTTTCTCCGTGGCTCTACCCAGCACCATCAACGTGATTTGCTACGCCGAGTTTGACAACGTCATCAGCGTGGATGAGCAAAGAAACGTGCTGTGTGACTTCTCCAGCTAGAGATCATGGATACAGAACAGCTGATGGACATACTCCAGCGAGATCCCAAGATCCCCTTTCGAGGTGTGTTTCCACGCAATGTGTTTCCCACCCACTCCACTACGCCAGCAGCCTACATCCTAAATACAAACACGAAGAGTCGACCCGGTGAACATTGGATAGCGGTGTACGTGGACACCCTAGGCCAAGGCGAATACTTTGATTCCTACGGACTTGCACCCCTCCATGCCGATTTGGTGAAATTCATGGACGTCTCCACGACAGAGTGGCGTTGGAATACGCAAAGATTACAAGGACCCTTGAGTAGTGTATGCGGACAGTACTGTGTGTTTTATCTCACTCACCGGAGTAGAGGACATTCTATGCCAACCATTGTACATATGTTTGATGATTATTGTCAAGCCGAAGACCGGGATGTCCTCGTCTATGACTGGACGGCCTCTCGTTTTAATGTGCATGCTCCATTTCTCTGGTTAACTTAAAAAATGTACTGCGCGCGCGCAGACCACTATTATTATTATCACATTATATTGTTATGACGTTGTTGTTCTGACGTTCATTGTTGAATAAATTGATGAAAAAAACACAACAAAAATGATTTGACTTTTTCTCTCTTTATTTAAGTCAACAAGAATGATGAGTTACTCTATACAAAAATAGAAATACAGGGTACAAATAGTAGGGATATGTACACATAGAATAGTAGTGATTAAGGTACAAAAAAAGTTTTGTCAGGAGTAGGATTCGAACCTACGACGGATTTTTCCGACCAGCACTTACGCACCGGCGCCTTAGACCACTCGGCCATCCTGACTTTTACAGTTTTATAACTCGTGTATCCACAGTTAATGTTCCACATTTTACAAGTCCAAGTAGGTAGTGCTCACACCGTCGGCCAATACTTTTCGTTTGGGATAAAAGAAAGTAAAGGCGTCTCGTTGCTGGATATAGGTCCTGATCTGGTGGTCCACGACCCGGAATCCCCGATTAGTGCCACTCGCACTGGCCTGGCTTTCCAACACACCCAGGTAGAGCGCTTTGTCTATGTTAGGATCGCGCCGGCTCACTCCTTTGCAGCTAAACTTATCCTCTCCACCGTCAGTTCCTCCGTAGCAGTAGTAGGTCTTGGAGGAGAGGGCGATCATAGCATCCCCACTCCACTCCAGCTTGAAGAGCCCCGGTGTCCGCTTGTCGTAGGTGTAGTGATCGCGTCGAGGTAACCTAGCAGCAGCCTACCGCTCTGTGGATCGAGGAGCCATGTAGGTGTATTATGATGCGCTCCAACCGGAAAGACTCGCTTGACACTGTTGTCACAGATTTTCTCGTGGCGATGTAAGTTGTAAGACTGTTTAAACACACGATGGCATTGAGCACAACTGAAAGACTGAGCGTACAGGCTAAAATTGGTAATGAGCGAAAAATGACTCACGCCATTGTCATCGAACACATTCACTTTCATCGTAGCAGCATACCGTTCTGTAGATCGACGAACCAATTCAGCCACAAAGGTATTGTCCTCCTCGCGTCGTAATCGATAAACAAAGATATTAATATCGAACAATGTTTCCACATCATCCAAATTCTTAAAGGGAACTCCACGGAAGTGCCGCTTATCCATGTCTTGCTGCTCTAAATACTCTTCCCAATAGCCATCGGTCACTGTGTCACAAGTCTTGGGGTCACACTCGTCCAGATGCACGGCCAAACACCGAAACAAACATTTCCGGTCTTTGTAGGGTCCATTTTTTCCTGCTGTTAATGCATACAGGCCTTTTCGACGAATCAACCACGGGGGAAGTTGTACAGGAGCACCGATCGGGTGATGTCGCATTTTCGTGATGAAAAATGTAACGTTAGTCACCATTTCCACAAGCCATTGGGTATTGGGACGTTGCAGGCGGGCCCACTCCAACGGGTCTAATGTAGTGAGTTGCTCGACCACCGGCTGCAGAGAAATCGCATCCGTGATGGTGAATGGCTGGTCAAACACATACGAATTGTTACAGGGATAGAAATACCGCAGTTGGTCTGTCTGTTTATGCCGTAAGATATAGCCAAATGTGACATTCAACTTATAGGCTGTCACCTGATCTTTGAAAATGTTCTCGGCATATGTAGTGAGATACGTGCGGTCCTCCAGGCGAAAATTGTATAAGTCCAAAAGAGGACGATCACGATGAAAACAATGGCGTATGGTAGCCCAGTGTCGTTGATAAATGGCCCTGACACGTACATCTTCAGGCAAGACTTCAACCGGAGGTGCGGCTGGATCGAAGGGAAAATCTGCTCCACGTCTCATGCTTTTCGTCTCATACAAGCGGATAGGCAAGCAAGGCAGGCAGGCAGGCAGGCAGGCAGGCAGGCAGGCAGGGAGACAGGTCAGGTAAGTCAGATTGAATACACCCTCACCCTAAAAATGGACTCCTTTTATAGCCCATTGAACCTCATTTGCATATTTTCAGCGGATCAATCCTCACACACAAAAAACAAGCCGCCATCTTGAACACGACCCCACACACACACACAAACCACCCTCTGGAAAAAACAGGCCGCCATCTTGAAAATAGGCAAATGAGGCGCGAAACAAGTGCAATTGGACGCACCTACAAAAACAAGCCGCCATCTTGAAGCCGACCACCCCTAACCTAGAAAAAACAAGCCGCCATCTTGAAAATATGCAAATGAGGACCGAAACAAGTGCAATGGGCCGCCATCTTGAAACCGACCACCCCTAACCTAGAAAAAACAAGCCGCCATCTTGAATAGTACCAATGCACCCAATAACCTCATTTGCATAAAACTCATCCATCTTGAATCCGACCACCCCTAACCTAGAAAAAACAGGCCGCCATCTTGAAAATATGCAAATGAGGACCGTGAAAACAAGTGCAATTGAACGCACCCTACAAAAACAGGCCGCCATCTTGAATCCGACCACCCCTAACCTAGAAAAAACAGGCCGCCATCTTGAAAATAGGCAAATGAGGCGCGAAACAAGTGCACGTGGACGCACCTACAAAAACAAGCCGCCATCTTGAAGCCGACCACCCCTAACCTAGAAAAAACAAGCCGCCATCTTGAAAATATGCAAATGAGGACCGAAACAAGTGCAATGGGCCGCCATCTTGAATCCGACCACCCCTAACCTAGAAAAAACAAGCCGCCATCTTGAAAATATGCAAATGAGGACCGAAACAAGTGCAATTGGACGCACCTACAAAAACAAGCCGCCATCTTGAAGCCGACCACCCCTAACCTAGAAAAAACAGGCCGCCATCTTGAAAATATGCAAATGAGGACCGTGAAACAAGTGCAATTGACCGCCCCCTACAAAAACAGGCCGCCATCTTGAATCCGACCACCCCTAACCTAGAAAAAACAGGCCGCCATCTTGAAAATATGCAAATGAGGACCGAAACAAGTGCAATTGGACGCACCTACAAAAACAAGCCGCCATCTTGAAGCCGACCACCCCTAACCTAGAAAAAACAAGCCACCATCTTGAAAATATGCAAATGAGGACCGAAACAAGTGCAATGGGCCGCCATCTTGAAACCGACCACCCCTAACCTAGAAAAAACAAGCCGCCATCTTGAATAGTCCCAATGCACCCAATGACCTCATTTGCATAAAACCAAGCCGCCATCTTGAAGCCGACCATCCCTAACCTAGAAAAAACAAGCCGCCATCTTGAAAATATGCAAATGAGGACCCAAACAAGTGCAATGGGCCGCCATCTTGAAACCGACCACCCCTAACCTAGAAAAAACAAGCCGCCATCTTGAATAGTCCCAATGCACCCAATGACCTCATTTGCATAAAACTCATTAACATAAACTCACGCATGCGCACACACATAGCCACGCCCACATCTCAAAATACTCGCTTCTGATTGGCTGTCGCTGTGACGTCACAGAGGTCATATGCAAATTTTTGAGGTCAATTGGCCCTTCAATGCGTGCTACCTACTACTGTCGACGAATGATTTCCTGTATAGTAATATGGTCGAATTTTAGTCGCCAGACGTCTTGCATATCGCTCAAATTTTAACATTTAAATTGACCAATCGTTTTTTTAGGTGCTGGAAGATATCCCATGGCGCACTGGGATGCAATCTATATAACTTAGATCTTTTTTCTCTCTTCAGAATTGATCGACCAGTTTGGCTCTCGATGACTGACTATAAGATGATATTGTGGAGTTCGGGGGAATTGGTATTCATCCCTGGGTTAAAAGTCAAAACGCGTTGCTCACAGACGGAAAGGTACGAAGTGTCCTGTCATTTCAAGCTTGGCTCCTGGGCCTACGATGGAAGTTTGCTTGATATAGTAAATGCCAGCGAGTTCTTAGATCTGAAATACTTTGTCCTTGTCGATACGCTCGACTGGGTGATTACCGACACCAACTTGTGGCGCGAAGAGGTTAAATACGCGTGCTGTGTCGAAACATATCCTGCTGTTCTGGCCAACGTGACTATGAGTGGCCCATATAAGAAGAGGCCCATTTGAAAAATAATCTCGGTTCCTTTCATTCCACAGGAGCTTGATTCAAACGGTTGAATTGGTGAAAATAGAGAATTTATTATTAATAATCATAGGAATACATATCTGGGAGCGGAATAGCCGACGGCCGAGCCTGCTCCTCAAGTCGATGTAAATCCTTCTACACTATTAAAGGGGCGTACCTCTTACTCTCACAAACATGTACACCTCACCGAGCTAATTATAAGGGAATATTACTTTTCACATACCCTTATCGTATGGACTTCCTTCGCCTTTGCGACACATCCTGATATACCCAGATAACACCTGTTACCACATGGCTACGGACGGAAGTATCTACGTATAATGGTACCATGTGTTCGGGTAATACTTTTACTTCTATATTTATTTAAGTTCTCCATTTCCACCAATTCAAGAATTCTGAATCAAGCTATGATTAACTGTGGTAAAGCTACGAGCAGCTATGATTAACTGTGGCATAAATTACGGACAGCTATGATTAAATGTGATACAAGTTACAGATAACTATGATTAACTGTGGTATAAATTACGAACTTCTATGATGCATATAAAACAGCGCATTTCCGCCTATCGAAATACTCCTATCAACTTTTTCTCAATGATGATTTTTATGGTACGGTATTGTACATGCTTACACACGATGTTGTTTTTTCTTTCTTTGCTAATAAATCCTGATGAAAGCAAAGTAATGTTTTGTCCTTAATGACAGAAAACATTATCATGCTCTACGCCATAATAAAACAATCGCGTCCCTAACAATCCGGGTGATATCAATGCGTTATTGGCCAACATGATCTTCTCATTGATTAATGCACTCATGCTATTTGTCAGTGCTGGAATTTAGGGGGATTAGAGGGCTCATAGAACTGAAGTCCGCATAATTGGGAAATGTTTAATCGAGGGATATCTACTTCTATGTACGACGTACCATTCAGGGTATACGACAATCTTCCAGAATATTCCTTTATCCCCCAGCATCCTCGCCAATGTATTAGAAAATGCCTGCTCTGAACTTTGATCTGTTCTCTGTAATGAAACTATGAATGTGTTCAGTAGGCACACTTAAAAAACATGCAACCTGCACTTATGACTCAGTCGAGGATAGTATAAAGAATCCTTTCACTATGATATTTGGCTGCTCTGTGAGCAAATCCTCTCCAGCATGTATTGTCTGGCGTTGCATTCATTGATGGGTTGCATACCTCAAAGCAACGAGATTTGTCCCTGACTTTCCCCCATGACACCGACAAGATGTACTACTTCGATCCCATCCAGATGAATGTGGTCTTCTAGACGTTTGATAAGCCTCACAACACAACGCTGACTTACATATCAGAGGCTCGCATCTGGGCCGTATTTCCTAATGCATTGAAATCTGGCTAAATCAGCACATTGACCATAGCAATATTTAAATGATGACTTGGAATATCCAGGGGTGATATAATGACTTCAGTGAATGTGCGAATGACAGTAGATCAGATCTTTATATTATCTATTATACAAGCGTATTATTTATATGGAACAAAAAAGAATCTCTTTCTTCTAGGCAAGGCGCGTCCCGGTATATCACCTTAAATTGCTAATGCGACGAGTTATTGAATAATCTGGATGACAGGCAACAAGTTCAGATGTTTGGAAACAATATTCAGCAGTTTCAACTCAGCTGCGAGCAGATTATATAGCTCGCTTGCTGTGGATTACAACTGCATACAGCCAAAGAGAACCAATCCGGGTTTTGCGCTATTCCTAATGCCGGTTTCGGCCGCAAGGTGGCGCTAGCGCTCACTGCACCGCGGTCTGTTCCGGTTTAGCTGTCTGCTAATGTAAACATGTGCTGGACGGAAGGCGGGTATTGTATTTCGCCTCGTTTCGTCAGATTTTCTCACTGATGGAGACGTCTTAGTTAGGTTAGGTAAGTATGGTCATCAAGTCTTATTTTTACTCGTTTGTACAAGCATAATAAGAGCCGCTTTGTCAACAAATTGGGCAATCAAAGGTCATCAATGTTGTGGTACAGTAATCCTTTATCCCTGATGACACGCAAGACTCTAGTATAACTAAACAAATGTTTTATAACAACAACAACGACCTTTATTATGCTTGTACAAACGAGTAAAAATAAGACTTGATGACTATACTTACCTTACCTAACCTACCAAGGACGTCTCCATCAGTGAGAAAATCGGGCGAAACGAGGCGAAATACAATAACCGCCTTCCCTCCTGCACATGTTTACATTAGCAGACAGCTAAACCGGAACAGCCGGCAGTGCAGTGAGCGCTAGCGCCACCTTGTGGTCGAAACTGGCATTAGGAATAGCGCAAAATCCGGATTGGTCACCAATGTATTGTAAGGTGGAAGCCTCTCACATAATCGACCCTTCCCTATTGTATGCTCTAAATTAGCGTGGCAATGTCCCTGTACACCAGATGTCCTTTGAGCCTAGCGGAATATAAATGAAACTCACATTTCTTCCGTACCACTAATTGATTGATAGATATGACTAGATCGAATTTGCCCAAGTGCATTGGTTACATTGGTGATAACATATTGTGTTGAGTCTTGCGTTGTTTTGATTGCTTCGTGGTGTTTGACATTTTCCATAATCGAATCCATCTTACCGTTAACGCTATAAACCAAAAGCAGAACCCTGGTCCGTTCGCTTTTCGCAACAGTCGAATAGTGCTGTCTTCAGTTTAGATGACCAATCCGTAATGAACAACTCTTGCAGGCCCGCTGAGAACGTGTCACCCCATAGAGATTGTCAGACAATAGTTTACCCACACCATATGCCATGTCCAATTTATGATGCATTTTATGCAACAGGTATCCAGCCTTCATACAGATGTCCAATGTGTAAGGTATGTATGTATGTTCAACAAGTGCCAGAGACCATTCCCAGGTTTTCCTCTGCTGACAAAGCTTATCATTGGAAATCCATTTGTTGACGATATTTTGATGTTCTCAATGATATTGAAGGAGCATTTATTAAACCTCGATGGACTATTCCAGTGTCTCACACTGGTTAATTTTAAAGTCCAAGCAAAATTTGCCTCTCAAAGAAGGTTTTTTGTGAGGACAGGTTATCAACAAATCAGTTATTGATGTTGACTCTCCCAATACCGACACAGCTCATTCCTAGTTCCGAAGAACCAACACGACCTCAGGAGTTTTATGGAGCTCATCCACTATTTGTGAAGCAGTAAATCAATATCACGTGCCAACTTGGTAAACCGCACCAAAAGCTCTATTCTGTGACCACAACAATGTCCGAATAGTTTTGATAACTTTGAGACTGTTTGCCCATGTGAGTCCATCTGTTCTTTCAACTGATACTTTCGGTTCTCCTTAAAGTTACATTACAGGACAGGTAGTATCAGACGGGCGAAAGCGAGCCAGGTTTTAGAGAGCATCGAAAGTTGTTCGAGCCGTCATATTTTGCATTATGGGATTGCTAATTTCCTCAGTTTTGGAATTGCTCATGCACAACCGAGATGCTGAGCATTCGCAACTCAGCTAAAGGCAAATGTCCACAGCTACACGCGAGTATAATCAACGGATGACAAGTCCCGTTACATTACCATACATGGCCGATCATTTGTGGAATATAGTCACCTGTTAAGTTCAAAATTCGCATTATTGCTCGGGGCATGTTCATGTCATGAGTGTAGCTTACGTCCACGTTCATTTCTTGAGTTAATACAGAACTTCGCTGTCGTCATGCGCAGTCAATGTTGTATTCTCATTTGTGAACATATACAACATGTGTGCCATAATTAGTGCATCTCTTACAATCACCGACACGTAATATTATCACACTGGCGATAGAAATTACGGACACTGATGGGAGGACAATTGCGTGAGAGGATCTTGTCTAGGACACATAAAATCATCATACATAAACATACTAAAATACCTTTCCGTGAGTAATTAAATAGTAGGCGTGATATAAGAATGATGTGACAGTAGTGTTTTCTCCTTTGAGATATGCGGTATTCACAAATGGACAATGTTTTAAAATAAATTTTACAAAATTATGTAAAATGACGGTAAGTACAGAGCGCATGTTTCCCGTGTCAATCTGTGAATGTGAATAAAGCTATCCCATGTTAATCTCTGTATGTGGATGAAGTTATCTCTTGTTAATCTCTATATGGATGAATTTATCCCTTGTTAATCTCTATATGGATGAAGTTATCCCATGTTAATCTCTGTATGTGGTTGAAGTTATGCATTGTTAATCTCTATATGGATGAAGTTATCCATTGTTAATCTCTATATGGATGAATTTATCCCTTGTTAATCTCTATATGGATGAATTTATCCCTTGTTAATCTCTGTATGTGGATGAATGTATCCCTTGTTAATCTCTATATGAATGAATTTATCCCTTGTTAATCTCTATATGGATGAAGTTATCCCATGTTAATCTCTGTATGTGGATGAATTTATCCCTTGTTAATCTCTATATGGATGAATTTATCCCATGTTAATCTCTGTATGTGGATGAAGTTATCCATTGTTAATCTCTATATGGATGAAGTTATCCATTGTTAATCTCTATATGGATGAAGTTATCCCTTGTTAATCTCTATATGGATGAAGTTATTCACTGTTAATCTCTGATTATGGATGAAGTTATCCACTGTTAATCTCTGATTATGGATGAAGTTATCCACTGTTAATCACTAATTATGGATGAATTCATACCAGTAGATGAATCAAGATAACCATGTTATTCTCAGTGGATGAATAAAGTTATCCCGTGTTAATAATTGTAAAAGAATATGACGTTATCCCATGTTAATCGTAGTAGATGAACACAGTTATCACATGTTCATCCCAGTTGATGAATGAAGTTATTCAATGGTAATTGCAGCGGAGGAATAAAGATGTCCCATGTGATTTACATTAGATAAATAAAGTTATCCCTTGCTGCGATTACCATCGAATAGCTTCATTCGTCTGGTGAAGAGGGAATTAGATTTAATGTCGCGTTCAGCAATATTTTAGATATATAGCGACAAGGAATACCACTTTCTATCAAAGAACATTATTACATACAAAAAGTTTGAGAAAATTTGTAAAAAACTGAATTGATGTTTACTAATCACATATGATTTGTCAACAGTGAGTATATTTATATTACTTTCGAATGAAAATCAAGCGAGCCTTCTAACTGCTGTAAGATGATTACAATTTCGACATCTTAAACTATCTCTATCTGGACAGCAATATGCCAGAGGGACCTGCATATGGCATATACTTATCTCGCCTAGTAGCATTTGTTAGATCGTGTGTTAAATGTGACAATTTTAATCATCATCGCAAAATATTATTGCAGAAACTTATAGAACGGGACTATATCATCAAGCGCCTCCAATCAAAGTTTCTCAAAGTTGGCGATACATATCGCATGCTGATAGTAACATACGAGCGTAGGGTGTCAATCTTAATAAATTAATATCATATCAATGCTCCCCAATCGTATATGTCGCCATGTAGGATCTGACTCATTTCAATTGTATTTGGTGTTCAGAGCTCCCAGGTCATGAATATTTAATAGTCTTATAACATTACGTCCGCATTTTGGATTCGGGGGGGGGGGGTCATTGATAAATATGATGTCAGGTGATAGGGAGTCACTTGTAACCTTCCAGCCAAAGGAGGGGGGTCACACATAACGGGCGTTTCTGTCTATAAAAGCACGTGTATTCCCAAAACACGCACAGTCGACGTTCAACCAACAACATGGGTTATACATGCTCTGAGTACGAACGATCGTTCAGCAGACATTACGATATGATGCGACACCAGAAGACTTTCCATCCAGACTCCGAGGAGCCCACTGAGGCGGGAGATACAGAGACTGCTGAGAGTCTATTTACTGATACAGAGAGCTTGATCTCAGATAGTCAGCTTACGTGAGGACGAACCTACCTTTTTGGATCGTATTGCGAGAGCAGCTATCAATACTCACGCTGTAGCGATCGAGGACGCCGGGCAGGATAACTTGCAACAGGCGTACATCCAAATGCGTCCAAGCATCAGGAAAGCAGCCATGGCGATCTATGAACAGTATACCCTACTACCGCTTGAAATGAAAGACGACCCCATGCACATGTCCATCATGAAGACCAAGCGTCACTTGGAAGAGGATATGGGGCTACCACCCACCGAGGCCATGGAAAATGCGATCAGAATGCGCAAACAACTGTTTGGGGACATGCTGCCTGAACAATTTCCTGGGCTACTCGACGAGGATTAGAACAAACGGATCAGAGCCAACATGGCCGATTCATTGATTGATTGTTTATTCACCAATGTATATACAAACACAATATCTAATACGGCTCTATAAATGGCGGGAATAAAACCCCAGGGGGCTTGTTCTATCTAAAAGTGATCATATTTAAGAAAGTATGCGACTGGCTACAGCAGGGTAAAAAAAGATACATGCAGGTGTTCAGTTTCTGCTGTAATGACAATTCTGAGAGCTCGATGGATCATATGATTAACAATACAGTTATGTACAAAACAGGATTGTCTCTTCACTAAATTAAAAATAGGTTGTATTAATTTGGTTACAGTTCCAAATAATACAAGTAGATAGATAAACATGTAAAAGAAAAAAAATAGGCCCAAGTAAAGCTGGCAGCAACTTGTGTTGTGTATTATAGTGTTTACACCCTCCAATGCTTGGATAGATAAATATGGCGATCATCAAGAGTTGAGGACTAAGGTTTAACAAGGTAGGTCTTTAAACGCGATTTGAAAAGTGAATATGATGTGGAGGCTTTTATGTCAGTGGGCAATGAGTTTCACACTCACGGTGCTTTCGTTTTTGTGGAATAATATGACAGAGTTGAAATTACTCGGATTCTGTAGAGATTAAGGTCGGATTGGCGGGTGGGGTAGCAGTGAACTTCCGATAGTTTTGTAAAATAGCTTATAAATTTGGTCGGTAAAGAAAATGGTGTGTGAACAAATTTGTGGGTAAATAACAATATCAGATGGCCATTGATTTGATGAAACGGTAAGATGTTTAATTGCTCAAGTAATGGACAGGTATGAGCGTATTTGTTACTAGAAGTTATTAAGCGAATAAGTCTTTTTTGGAGCACGACTAGAGGCCCGAGGTGTGTTGGGAACGTATTCTCCCATATAATGTTGGGAATAATATAGTATGATCAAGGTTTTCCTGTTTAGGCAGTGTCGTACATTATTAATAACACCACTATTTCTCAAGATTTTAGAGGCCAATTCATCTATAAGAGTTTGCCAGTTTAGTTTGTCGTTAAAATGAATACCAAGGAATTTAAAGTTGGTAACAGATTCAATTTCTGATCCAAATATAGATATAGAAGATGGAACTTTCTGAAATGGCGACTTCTGATTGGACAAGAGCATACTTGTAAACATACCCAACGCAGCTCCCCCAGCGTGGGTGTGATGTACTGGACGGAATAATAACCTATATGAACACATGAACATCTTGATCTTCCGCAGTTTTATATATTCAAACCCATTCCTAAATTTACATACACCCACTAAGCCACCCTGCCTCTCTCGGCAGGCCACCACCACCACCGGGCGTCAACGCTCGGTGGTGGTGGTGTCACCGACAACGTGGTGGGTCTCTACATATAGGGACGAACTCGTGTCCCTCATCAGTCCATATGTATTTAGACACCAATCCAACCCGACGCTACCCCAACTTCAACTTCAAAATAAGGCCTCCCACGGATGAATCGGACCACTAGCGGTCCATCTCAACCTCAAAACGTCCATTCCAATGCCCTTTTTCTACGGAGCATGCGCAGACAGACGCTATTCCGACCCCACTCCTATCCAGCTGGACGCTCGCCCACGAGAGCTTCACACTGATACCTCCCACGACCCATTCGGACCATTATGGGTCCATTTCGACCCCAAAACACCCCTTCCCATACCATTTTCACACAATTCCCTGTATGCGCATGCGCAGAATGATGAAAACGGACGTCACACTAGCCCAGTCGGATGGTTCCCCACGAGAGCTTCATACTGGTACTTCCCACGACCCAAAAAACCTCAAAACCTCCCTTCCCATTCCCTTCCCTTTCCGTCGGATGCTCCCTCACGTATGCTTCACACTGATACCTCACTCGATCCCATCGGACCGTTAGGAGCCCATATCGCCCCCAAAACGTCTATTTCCATACGCTTTGTATACTGCGCATGCGCAGACAGACGCTATTCCGACCCCACACCTATCCAGCTGGACGTTCGCCCACGAGAGCTTCACATTGATACCTCTCACGACCCATTTGGACCATTATGGGCCCACTTCGACCCCAAAAACGCCCCTTCCCATGCCATTTTCACACAATTCCCTGTTTGCGCATGCGCAGAATGATGAAAACGGACGACACGCTAGCCCAGTCGGATGGTTCCCCAGGAGAGCTTCACGACTCAATCGGACCATTAGGGGCCCCCTTGACCCCAAAACGTCCACCCCAGCACTACTTACCGAGTGCGCATGCGTACAGTGACTTTTTCAGTCTATTTGAATAGTCCTCGACGGACAACATATTGGTTACTTTGCCTACCTTAAACCCTACACTATATACAAATAATTCAGCTCGTATACCAGTTGTAATAATTAGTATTGTGGATATTAATTTATAACCGATTTGTACTCAATTCAAACCTCATTTACCCCAAAAAGTTACCCTAAAATGGCCTTAATTTTAATAATTAACGTGTTATCTATGACTAATCTACAACTAATTCAGCTTGGATACTCATTCTTAACAATTAATACTGTGGGTATTAATTTATAACCCATTTCTTCCTTAGCTTGGATACTCATTGGTCACAAACAGTACGGTGGATATTAAGTTATAACCGATTTTTTTAATCCATTTTTGACATTATTTGACCGCAAAAGTGACCCCAAAATCACCTTAATTGCCCAAAATCAGTATCCCCTCCTACCTTGATCCCTACCACACAAAGAACTAATTTAGCATGGGTACCCATTTGTAACAAAAAATGCCATCGAAAGTTTCTAAAAACGTTTTTGACGTCCTTGGCCGGCCGACTATATTTTAACGGCTCAGCAGTAAATTCCAACACTTTATTTTTACCTCCGTCGATCGGACGGAGGTCTAGGAATGCAACGTGAAATCTCCCGCCAAATAATTGTCATATGGGGCACCCACAATTCATGGGTTTACCATGGTTCCCGACGAAATTTTGAGGCATTCTTTTTGGACAATAATGAAATAATGGGGAACCCTCATTGCAATGCATTTCAATGGGCCTTGCTTCTGTAGTCGGGTTCCACCTCCCATCATGCCTCACGAGTTACGGCAGTCAGGTTGGTGGCTTCTAGCAGGGAAGATTCCACATGGCGGCTCCCCAGCTTGTAGAGATGGACGATGCGATTTTTTGCCGTTTTTCTGGTAAGTTTTTTGCCGCCACTTTATGTCATTACAACACAATGATTCCTAGTATACCACCCGTCATTTCTATATATCGGAAAGTATTTGTCGGTTGATGACTTATGCCGAAGCCAACCAAATAGTCCAAGTTGTTGTTGTTGCATATCAAATGTACGGGAGGTTATGCACGCACTGATATCCGCAAGGCTTTAATGTAAGACCTCCCACTGAAAAGGTAATATCCTGGACAAAAGACTGACAGTACAACTTCCAGCAGATCCTTTGTCAATTATATTTCGTGAGTCTTACACCAAATCGTTGCCCTGATAATCCACCAGCCTGGTTGTTTAAAAAACATTATTCTAAATTTTGCTGATAAATTTTAAGTATTTATTTTGCCTTTTGGCATGAATTTCTTGTGCATTTATAAAATATTGACCAGCATTATTGTAATGAAGGATCAAATCATACCTTATTGTTTGTCAAACCACATGTGTCTCTGTCCCAATTCCAGGCCTTCAAGTGCCTCCTATATTTCCTATATTTTTAAGTCATTCCTAAATTTTTCTATATTTTACTCAAAACCTATATTTCCTATATTTTGACTTTTTCTCATGAAAACTTTCATCAATGATCTGCA
This sequence comes from Hanleya hanleyi, assembly GCA_036873755.1. NCBI lineage: Eukaryota > Metazoa > Mollusca > Polyplacophora > Lepidopleurida > Hanleyidae > Hanleya > Hanleya hanleyi. Next base: position 17,598 of record JAVTVY010009557.1, read on the forward strand.
ATGAGTCAAACCATGGAGGTATAAATCAAAAGGAGACACAGATTGGGGTGATGAAAGTGTTCAATGTACGATGCCGACACAGCAGGGTATAGCGGATTAACCGGAGGGATTATAGCTGGCTCGGCCATGTCCGCCGTTGATTCGGTAGCAGTCGATTTCAGGCGCATGCGTGCCATGGTCTTGATGTCGACCTATTAAGCGTTGTGTATTCGAAGTGGCTATTGCCAATTAACCTCCCGTTGCGTTGATCACCATCAGGCGTAGTTTGTGTAAAAAATTTTTTTGAAGTTTTGAAGAGACTTAGATCACTTGAATTACATATTATATTTATCAACATGAGAAGTTCCATGAGTAGAAAACCAGATTTTGTAACGGAGCGTACACGTGCCCGGTTAATGATTTTTGCAAGAAGTACTTGTCCGTAAGAATGTCTTTTATTTGATGACTGATTCTCAGCTTACAAATGCAAATGAAGTTGTATAGCATGGGATATAATGCAATATTAAAACAAAACCTTATAATAATCTCTTTGTCACGTATACCATGGAGGTATAAATCTGATTTATACCTCCAAGCGTATACCAAGAAGATTGGGTGCAATAATCATGATAACTGAAACAAATTATATTCTAAAGCCTACCGATATCAGATAAGTAATTCATATTCCAGACTTGTATATCTGTAAGATGGATTGAATTTTGATTAATATTGTAGTTTAAGGGCCCCTTTCCATACGGGTATCGCAGCCCACCAACTCAATGTTTTATTTTAATTTCAAGGTAATTTCTTAGTTCATTCAAGATGTTTACAAGTGCTATATTTTAAAATAAATAAATAATAAATACATAACAAGGAGAGAGCGGAGGGAGATATATATAGAAGACAAGAAGAAGCGACTATGTACAATTTCGTCCGTCAGTTTATCGGCCAGGTTATACTGGTAAATAGGTGTTCAATAAACTGTTTCGATTTCAAGACAGATGGTTTATTTTAAAGCATGAAATAAAAACTACAACTTACAGTTATATTCCAAGTTACTTTGAAAACACGTGAAAATTGCGCCGTAAGACTGCGTTGTATCTTGAGTAGATTGCTTTCAGAATTCCGTCGCCAAGTTATGAGACGTACGAAAGAAATTCTCCACTTTTATAACAAATATTTTTGGTATAACATCTCACTCGGGCAGATTCTCAAGCGATGTGTTAATTAACATTTCCTGTTTCCAAAGAATTAAGGAAACTATGTTATTGATACCGTGCTGGGTATTCATTAATATTTATCCATTCAACTGATGTTAAATATCGCTAGTCTGGCTTTAAATATAAAAAAGTGTTCTTTTCCCATTGTGAGGAACACCGCATGTATATATTTTTCGTGGTATTTACAATAATTTGTCCTGGCTTGAGTAATATATTTTTCTTGATTATAAATACATGCAATCGCAATCTTCTAACGGCAAAACAATAACATTCAATGGACCTGTTATAATCTCAGAAGCGACCGTTAAACGATCGCACTGCCAATTGTATATTCGCGGATTACTCACCGAGCAATCAGCTCCCACGGGGTATACACAAACGGACGCCGGGTCATTACTTAATAGCTTTCTTGAAGCATCAAATACAGAGAAAACGCCGAAGTAATGCTTACTAAATCCCATTTTATTCAAATTGAGGTACAGCCTCCCGGAAATGCTAAACACGAGGATATAGATCTGTTTACGATCTTTAACATAAGCGTAATTTTTTCCCGATTTGAAATGCGGAAAGTGGATTATTTTGTCATTAAAGCTGTGCAATTTTCATATTTTGGCAGAAGTCACCATGTATTTCAAATGGAGAAATATGTATATTTTCAATCGCTAATTTTGCACGAACGGGATAAGCCTCCCGTAAGAACTATAGATTTTCCGATTCCCTATAGTAATAGCTACTCGCTCACATTTTTGGGTCATGTTTGGAAATGCGGAAGTTAGCATAAAAGGAGAAAATACAATATAGATAGAGAAATGACAGCCTGTTTTCAAAGTCCCGTAGCTCAGCACCAATAAGACATACAGCCATGACTCAAATATTGTGATAAGGGAAATTATTTCAAATAAATAAACATGACATATGCGCATAATTTTCACTTGGTGATTTTAATTTGTGGAGACTGCGCATGATGACACCTCACTTCCGGCCATTTCTAATTTAACAGAACGGAGTCGCAGGATCAGAGAGCGGCATCGTACATGGAACATGAAAGAGACGCAGCCCAGCTGGACGGCTATTCAAAACACAAAAGCTCAGCGGGCGTGAGCGCTGGCCAGTCAGTCCTGGCTTGTGGAACAGTGTCTCCTTTTGATTTATACCTCCATGGTCAAACTGACACGAGGAAATACATTTCAGATTTTTGTTCGCCTCGCTTCGCTCGGCAAATATGAAAACATTTCATTCTCTCTATGCTGAATCAAACAACAGAACAGGTCGCCTGAAAGACCACCACTAGTACCACATTCGGTGAGTCTTTTGATTAAACACCGGAAAACTACCAAGTTTGGAACACACAATGTAGTACAGACCTTTTTTTACATGACCGAACTTGAAGAATCCGCTCTCCTCACTGCCCCCATCAAGCCTATGTGTTGGCACAGAAAAGTTGACGACGTTTTCTTCATTCTCGAAGACGGTGATGACCCCACCATCCTTCTCAACCACTTAAATGCCCAACATCCGAGAATGAAATTCACCATGGAGAAAGAAGATGACAACAAACTTCCCTTCCTTGACGTCCTAGTCCACAGGCAGAACCATACCCTCAAAACCAGCGTTTATAGTACCCCAAAGCCATGCTAGACCGAATTATCAAGAAGACATTGCAACCCCAGCCGCAACAAAATCCAATTCCCCGAGACCCCAGTCCTGTTTTCATCGCCATTCCATATATTGGGCAGACCAGTCACCACATAAAACGACTCCTGAAAGAACAAGCCAGCATCGATGCGGTATTTTCCAGCAGCAGATCCCTTAAAAACTACCTTAACGCTACAGGACGACTACCACCAACCGACCCACCCCAGCCCAAGGGAATTATCTACAAAATTGACTGCTCCTGCCAGGAAAGTTACATAGGAGAAACCATGCGACCCCTCAACGTCCGCATCAAGGAACATAAGGCCTCCAGCAATAAAACAGACGAAAAATCAGCCATTTCGGACCACCTGACGGAACACCCAGGACACCAGATAAATTGGCAAAACATACACAAACTTTCCATCCACCAGACCGACCAAACAAAGAGGAGACTACAGGAAGCCATTCACATCAAAAGACACAAGCCCGCAATCAACAGAGACAGTGGACAGTTTGTACCCAGCGCCTAAAACAGCCTTATCAGCTTAGATGGAGATTACCACCGTGACCGTTAATCCTTTCATTATCCTTTATGTACTTCTCACACGTTATGCTATTTATCCATGTGATTATCTCTTACCAATTGTATAATCCTCACACATATAAGATTCAATAATTTTGTCACTTTAACCATGAGGCCACTTTGAACTTAATCTGTAATCACCCATTGTCTTTACCCGCCTAGATGATTAGCAGATTATAATAGCCATATTCACTATTTGATTTTCTTTATTTTGACATGATTAACTCATGAAACCTATTGTGTTGTGATTATTTTGTGACCTTGTTTGCTTGTTATCACTTGTATAAATACCCTCAACTGTACTATGTAGATCATCCTACTAATCTCTCATTGTTATTTATTATTTATCTATTTGTTTATATATTTATTTATTTATATATTTAGCGCTGGAAAAGATATTCAATAAACAACGTAATGTACCGCGAGAATCGAATAAAACATTGAGTTGATGGGCCGCGAAATCCGAATGGGAAGCGGCCCTTAAACTACAATTTCAATCAATCAATCAAACTAGATATTCATTCACAAAACAGCGTCTATCATGGCCCATGTTCCTCGAGATACCGACGAAGATGTATTAGATTTGAGCATATCGGCTGCAGATGAGGCTGAAATTAACTCAGCAGAATTCAGTGACGACGAAGAACCCTATTGTATTTGCGATGAACCGAACGACAACATGATGATTTGGTGTGATGGACCACGATGCGAGTACGAATGGTGGCATTATGGCTGTGCCGGCATAACGAAAGGTACCGTGCCTGATGGTAATTGGATATGTACGGAATGTACTCGTACATCTAAAAGGCCCAGTGGTGAGTGGTTTTATTTTCGTCATCGTATATTTTCAAAAAGGAAAATAGCTAATGAACTTGTATACTGTAATTACTTGAAGGAGAAGTGCGAGTCAATAACAGGTTTAATAACATCCAGAATTGCAATTAATAAGATTACAGTTATTACTCAAGGTTTGTATTTCTAATATTCGGCTAACGCATTTTAAGCAGAAGTTTATGCAAAATATTGTCGTGGTCATTAAATAACGCCATTTACGCTAGTGGTCTTAAGTCAACTCCTAAGGACTTTGAGATGATGCTGAATAAATTTCACAATTTGTGTCTTAGCGTTTCATGTATTTTCAGCTCTTATATATTAAAATTTTAGCAGCACACGCTCACCGTATACAATATAGAGGCCATATTCATTTGTAATAGATACAGGATGTGTTTATTATGCTTCCCGTTCTCAAATCCTCTTTTTGCCTCAATAATTGGGTAGAAATTATTTTTACTCACCAGGGAACCATTCCTCGTTTTCGTTAACGAGATTGTTTATTTTAACATAATATGCTTACTTGATCTCAAGCTTTTTAAGTTAGCATAACCATGGAGTTAAATAAGTCTTATTTAACTCCATGGTATAACGTAATTAGAATAAAATGAACTGTTAATATTCGTCAGCCTATATAATAGCTTTAATATATACCGATGCCCGTCAAGGACCCCGTCGGGCCAGAAGTGAACTTCAATACACAAGTATTGAAGATCAATTAGCGATTAGCACGCAGGGGGTAAAACGGCCTTGGCTGACTCATTAGTTAATAGCTTTGAGGCAGCGCAAAAGCGAAAAAAGGCCAATCTAGTGTTTACAATATTGCATTTTATCCAAATTCAGGCTTCCCGGACCCTAAAATGGTAAAGACTGATATGTACTCTTTTATTTGATCTTGAACGCAAGCACAAAATGTGTCATTTTTGAAATGCGGAAATTCTGTTAATTCGGCAGTGAAAATGATGTATTTTCTGTTTGTGGCAAAATTGCCCATGTATTTTAAATGGGGTTTTTGAGAATTTTTCTATCGTTTATATTTTTAGCTAGTCCAACCGGACCCTCATGTGCTATTCGTTTCCACATTCGCTGTACTTATACCAAGTTCCCTGCAAATTTTTGTCTTGTTGAGAAATGCGGAAGTTGTAGAAAAACGATAAAATATACAAAACGACAGTATGATTCCAAAGTCCTGTAACTAAGCTACGAATGGTCATATTCTGATTAATGAAATATGCTCATATTCAGTAGGACTTCAAATTGCCTAATATTTGTGTTGCGCATAATTAATGCATCCTTATTTTTACGTAGAACTACTGCGCATTTTTAATTTCAACTTCCGTTGATGTTTTTCTGCGGCTAATAAGAACCAACGACTCGGTCGTCGGAATCATACATTGAACATCAAACGGACAGATCGTGACTGACGGCCATTCAGAATACAATAGCTCTGCGGGCGACCTCACGGATCAGCGACCCGCGGCTGGCCGAGTGCTCTCTCCTCTTTATTTAACTCCATAGTCTAACCCAAATGAGAGCATGTAAATTCCCAAAGGCCAAGGTAGCAAACGATCTCAAAAAATGTGCTGGTGACGTACATCAAATCTTTGAACTGCCGGGTGGTGATCTGAAAGTCCACTGCAAATCACAAACTCAGTACGAGAAATTACTACGTTTAGACCTGCTAGCAGATAAACCCGTCTCGGTAAAACAATTCATACAGCGTAGAGAGCAATGCAAAGGAGTAATTTATGGAATTGACCTCAGTATCAAACTAGAAGACATTCTCCCCACCCTCTCAAAACAAAACGTCGTATATGCCAAAAGAATGCAAAAGAACAAACAGGAAACGACAAGCATTATGCTAGTATTTAAAGGATCAAAATTACCGGAAACTGTCCGGCTATGGCTTCGTAATATTACAGTTAAACCTTTTTTTGACACACCAAAACGATGCCATAACTGTCAGAAATATGGTGGTCATATAGCTAGATTTTGTAAATCCCAAGTTGTATGTGCGAAATGCTCTGGAAATCATAATTACGAAGAATGTACTGAAACGAAAGTAACATGTGTAAACTGCAAAGGCAACCATTCAGCGGCCTACAAAGGCTGTATAGCTTTCAAAGAGGCAAAAAGAGTTGAATTTACTAAAGCAGACAAAGGGATTTCTTACGCAGAAGCTGTAAAAGAAACCAGAATGAATAGAAAAATCAGTCTACAAATGACCACCGCTCTATGCAAAGCAAAGGCAACTGAGACAATAGTCACAGCCGTGAACACAAACTCTGGTGATACAATGGAGACTGAAAACAATGAACAAGAAACAGAGACAAAGAACCTAACCAAGCTAGACCTGCTGGGCTTTATCAACATTGTGTTGAACTCAGTTATTAACCCCCTGCAACCCAAGCTTAATAAGACCGACATGATAGTGAAAATTGCGCGGGACTTCCTTAATTGGGAGTTCAGCTCCGATGAAATCATTAACTGGGGGAAAAATCCGAAATACGACAAGAAAACATCCACACCCAAAGAAAAGTCTATCCCGGCCCTCATTTTGTCGGAATGCCCGAAGCATCGAGAAAAACAGGGACAATCTTAAAGTCTTAGTAAATGAAATCAACCCAGATATAATTTGTGTTCAGGAAACATTTCTGAAGCCAGGAAAAAATAAATTTACAATAAACGGATATAAGTCGTATAGATCAGACAGACTTACAGGTGCACTAGGGGGAAACCTGATATTAATAAAAGAGGATCTGATTCACATCGAACTAGATAAAAGCCCTACCAGTGACGATCTCGAATAGCACGCTATTCAGGTCTTCTTCAATAACAAACCTATTAACATCATTAATTTATATGCCCCAGGAAGTCTAAAGAAAATCTCCCCAAAAGAACTGGACAACATCACAAAGAAATTTAACTCCCCTATCATCATATGCGGTGATTACAACAGTCATAACCCCATGTGGGACGACAATTGCATCAAGGCAGACGAAAAAGGCAAAGTAGTGGAAAAATGGCTTGACCAAAACAACCTATGCTATTTAAATAATGGCCACGGGACGCGAATAGACATGAACACCGGTAAACTATCTGCAATTGACTTAACTATTGTCTCCCCTGATTTAGCTGTTAAATCCGAATGGGAAGTGATTCCTGACACGCTTGACAGCGACCACTTCGCCATTCTGACGAAAATTAGTATAAAACCGGACGCTGAAAGGACAGACGCCCCTACAAAATTTCAGTACTCCAAAGCCGACTGGAAAAGCTTCCAGAAAGACTGTCAATGCCTAAATCATGACGAGATATTCAATTCCGATCCAGAAATGTTCAACGAAAACATTACAAATTCACTACTAAACATAGCACAAAAATATATTCCGATATCACAACAGCGCCACAACAAAAACCCGGTACCCTGGTGGAACCCAAAGTGTGCAAAGAATATTGCGGCCAAAAAGAAGGCACTTAGAAAATTCAAAAAAAGTAGGCTCCAAAGTGATCACGCGAATTACAAGGAACTCAAAATCATAGCTGAAAAAAGTGTCAAAGAAGCTAAATCAAAATGTTGGGAAGACTTTTGCAACACTATAGATACCAAAACCAATTCAAAAAAAGTATGGAACAAAACAAAAAATATACAAGGAAAGCTAACAAACACAGTCCCAGTACTGAACAAAACTAAAAAAACAAAGAAAGAAAAGGCAGAACACCTCGCCGAATCTTTCGCTTCGAACAGTAGCGACAGGAATCTGAAACCAGAATTCAGAAAAATTAAGGAAGAGACAACGATAGAAAACGATCTGGACGATCATTTAGAAAACTATCTCAATGCAGACTTCAACATTAATGAATACCGCAAAGCTATACACTGTAAAAAAGAGAGCTCACCTGGTGAAGACAAACTAGGATACACGATCCTTAAACACCTACCAAATAAAACACAGAAACTAATTTTGAAACTAATTAATATCAGCTGGCAGACCAAACAACTTCCAAGTAAATGGAAAACATCTATCGTTATCCCAATCCCTAAACCAGGTAAAGATCCATCAGACAGCAACTCTTACCGCTCAATTTCTCTCACCTCAAATCTATGCAAAATAATGGAAACTATGGTAAAGAATAGACTGGAGTTTCATATGGAAAACAACAACTTATTAAACAAAACCCAAAGCGGCTTTCGTAAGAACAGAAGTACATTAGACCATATAACCAGATTACAACACTCGATAAAAAAGGGGAATGCCAAACATCAGTACACACTAGGTATCTTCCTAGACATAGAAAAAGCATTTGACCTTGTATGGCAGGACGGCATAATTATTCAATTAAGCAAACTTGGGATTAAGGGAAGAATGCAACACTGGATAAAAAAGTTCCTAAACAATAGAAATTTTAAAGTTCGCATAGGAAACACCCTATCCACCGACCATGAATTAGACAACGGTACCCCTCAGGGAAGCGTCATAAGCCCCACCCTTTTCAACATCCTCATCAATGGCCTAGCCAATGAAATTGACACCAAACACCCAGAAGTAGAACAGTCTCTATTTGCTGACGATTCTGCCCTCTGGAAAACCGCACGTTCCATAAAAAAATTGACAGGTATAATGCAAAATACACTAGATACAATTAGCGGCTGGGCCGATAAATGGGGCTTCAAATTTTCCGCCCTAAAAACAACGGGCATTATATTTTCAAACAATAAACACATTGACGTTAAGCTAACACTAGGAGGTCAGAAAATTGAATTCAGAAATAGTGTTAAATACCTAGGTATGATCTTTGACAGAAAACTCACATGGAAAGACCACATCGACCAACTAGTCCTCCGCTGCAATAAAGACCTGAACCTCATGAGGTATGTGTCTGGGACAAACTGGGGAGCGAGTAAATATAGTCTGATAAAATTATATCAAACCTTAATCAGGTCAAAAATAGATTATGGGTCCATCGCCTACCAATCAGCATGTAAGACACAACTAAAAAGAATAGACAGCATCCAATATTCTGTTCTAAAAATAGCTACTGGAGCCTTCAAGGGAACCGCCTTATGTAGTCTTCAAATAGAAACCAATGAGAAACCCTTACATTTAAGACGAGAGGAACTGTCCCTGAAATATGCAGGAAAAACTAGAGCTAAGGGCGAAAATCACCCATGCCACAAAATTTTTGAAGATAAAAGTGAATATGAATATTTAAAGAAAAACTGGGAAAAAGACTCCACCCCCCTCGGCTACACCGTAAATAACCTATTCCAAGAGCATGAAATACCCATCGCGCGCATCTGCGACACAGACAAGATCACTAGACCACCCTGGGAATTAGAGTCGCCCCACGTGGACACTAGTATTCACGCCTACCTCACAAAGAAGGACAACCCAGACTTTATAAGAGCCACCACCCTCGAATATATCAACCAAAACTGGAAAAATTACTTAAAAATCTATACAGACGGATCGAAAAACACAAGGAATAACACAGGATCAGCTTTTGTTATACCTGAGCTCAACATACAAAATGGTTTCAAACTTCCAGATAATATGTCTGTGTACACTAGCGAACTGATTGCTATAATAAAGGCTCTCGAATGGATCATCGAGCACAAACCAATCCGTGCGGTGATACTCAGTGACTCCCTTAGTGGACTCGCATCCATCCAAAATTCTATATCTGACAGTAGACCTGATCTCATACACAAAATAGAATGTATATGTACACAAATACACAACGAGGGTATAGACGCCATTTTAGCATGGGTACCCGCGCATGTCAACATCAGAGGTAACGAAGCAGCCGACAAAACTGCCAAAGACAGTCTTGCTAAAACTACACACGATGTGCCAATAGGATTAGGATATAAAGAACTCAACACTATCATTAGACGCAAAATAGATAGCAAGTGGCAAAGGAATGGAACGAAGAGAAACGTGGACGGTGGTTACATAAGATCCTTGATGGAGAGAAAATACAAGCCCAGGGATTCCAGTTAGACAATAAACGTGATGACCGCATAATCACCAGATTAAGACTAGGCAAAACCGGACTTAAATCACATCTGTCCATGCTTCTGAAAAACACCTCACCACTCTGTACCGCATGCAACAATGTAGAAGAAACAATAGAACACGTGCTACTTGAATGCCCAATCCACAGCCAACAACGTGTGGCACTTAGAAACGAATTAAAAAAATTCAACACTCCCTCAATCACAACGATTAATAAGGCAAAACCACAGTAAGAAATCGAGGTATTCAGTCACTTTGTCAGTACATCAAAAACTGCGAATTGACCGCTTCCAGTACCTCAAACTCCACTAACGCCGTACATGCGCAGTCAGCAATTTTTTTTTTTTTTTTTTTTTTTTTTTTTTTTTTTTTTTTTTTTTTTTTTTTTTTTTTTTTCCACATAATCAACTACTAGTACACCAAGTACTATGACACGATTTGATAGAGGCCAAATCATTCTTCAGACTTCAACAAATGGTATGGTTGCAACGGAGTTACCTTGATACTGAGGGCCGTGTGCACCGTAGCCATGCAAAACATTATGGCCATAATAAACTATCCATACATAATATCCGGCCAAAATGTCAGACACATTTTGAAATAAAATAGGCATGGCAACAACGGAGTTACCTTGATACTGAGGGCCGTTTGTTCCACTGTCCTACAAAACAAACGATGGCCAAATCTAATTGAATTCATGACAACATTAGCACGGCCAAATCGCATATAGCGAGCAGTATTCGGCATAAAATATAGGAAATGGTGATGGCGGAGTTACCTTGATACTGAGGGCCGACTATCTCATTGTCCTACAAATTCTTTATGGCCATCAAACGATAATGCATACAGAAATAATACAGAGCCGTTTATTTGTGTATTCACCTAGTACTGAATCTATCGAAATGTTTAGTTAATTATTCATTTACTCACTAAAGTATATATTGGTATTCATATTATGTGACTGACGGTCGGGGCGTGCCTGTTGTTGGGAGGAAGATATATAAAATTATTGCATCGAAAAACATTAGAAAACAAGAATGACTACAAGCCTTCTATTTCATATGATACAGGCACACCGAAGACCACAGACGAGTTGGACAAGACCTGAAACAGAAGACGGAAGACGATCACAGGAATACCAACAGCGCCTTGAGTGACAACGCCGCATAGCAAGAACACCCAGAATCAGAATACTCGACCCTAAACCACACCGACACGCTACTCCATAGATGACCCCGAAGTGACGCCTTAACACAGAATATGATCCTTTGACTTTCACGTAATATAGGACGTAGACCTGCCGCCCTGTACCCCGATACACACTCCAAGCAATTGTTACAGGCACAGATTTCTGGAAGAACCCACCCTGTTCCCAAGGGCGTCGTTAGTGAAGCCGATCCGAAAAATCCTAAAGACGCCCTTGGTTCTCCCAGTTTTTTTCTGGACGGCTTTGTGCGTACAAAGGGGTACCAAGACAAAGGAATCATACACGCGATTACAGAGAACTCATATTTACCAGTATATTTTAACCAAAAACCAAAAAGAGACTTACGAACTTGTACATATAGCGATTCTTATTTACTTCTATTTATATCTCCTACTAATCTCTCATTGTTATTTATTATTTATCTATTTATTTATTTATTTATATATTTAGCGCTGGAAAAGATATTCAATAAACACGAAATACCGCGAAATTCGAATAAAACATTGAGTTGATGGGCCGCGAAATCCGAATGGGAAGCGGCCCTTAAAGAGGTAGTAGCGTCATTTAAAAAATATTCAGCAAATAACATATTTCGATAAACCTTTTTTAGTAGTTGAGATCAACTATGGTGAACGTTTTTTCTGTGACCTCATTTTTTAATATCACGGGCATTGAAATCACACTTCTGACATTCTCTGAAAAACGTGATAGCACCTGCACTTGGCTCCAGTGCCTGAGATGACATCACAAAACGCGCACTGGCATTCCGGGCGTGATACTTTGCAACGTCATACTCGATCTTAGAACTTTCATTGCACTGTGACGGCTTCTAACGTGACATCATGGACATCTGGTCTCGTTATCCGACGTCAGCTCAGTCATTTCCCATTTTCATGTTGTTCATTAGACCGAATTGAAGAATCTGACAATATTGGTCCCTATGAGAAATACAAGACTTCTAGACTTGAAAACCTTTTGGCAAATGTTGCAAGTGATCATGCTCTTCAATCTACCCGAGCAATTAAAATCATGCTACTACCTCTACAATTTCAATCAATCAATCAATGTAGATCATTAGCTTTGAAAAAGTTGGAAGTATCTCCAACGAAACGTCAGCCCCACAGCAGTAAAGAAGTTGTTATCCATAGAATAGCCTTGTGTTAGTACAGACCTGTCTTACACTCCTTTATTTCCTATATTTTCCTATATTTTATTCTGAAAATTCCTATAGTTCTCCTATATTTTTGCAAATTTCCTCCTATATTTTCACTGTGAGCCACTTGCAGGCCTTCAATACCCATTTCAAGGGTTCATCTCCCAGCAGCATACATGTCAATTAACATTTCACTACACCGAGTTAAAAATTATTCTTGAATCTATTCTCAAATTACCTTGAGTAAGGATAGCATTCAGGTCCCAATACTATTGAGTACACGTATGCTGTGAGAACTGGTATGATGGATTACACCTTGTGTATGATGAAAGAATGAAATATAATGAAGGCCATAAACATTGATATTAAATGTATACAACTGATTCCAACATGCAGGTCATGGATTCAGCACTTCTGATATACGACGCAACAGGACTGTTACAATGGATGTACTGGATGAACTTGGAAATACCAATACAGACTATTGGTTGGTTTAGCTGTGTCAGAAAGGTGTGGTATCACAGAGGTGGTGAAAATCAGAGCCAGTGATTGGCCGCATAGTATTGTGCAAACCACACCCTCCTCCTCTCCCATTGGATATCAGCTGATGCCGCACGAAATGAACATTACGCATGTAATGACCACATGCAGGGTGATACATGTGTCAATCGGTCAGACATTTCCAAGGATGCCAAGTTCTAACTTTAAACAACCATGCCAGACTTCATTCCTTCACTCAGAATAATTGGATCTAACTTTTACAAAACCTGCAGCTCACAATAGCTCCTGAATCTACAACAGATAAATAAAGCGACCTATTTTATCTGTGCTATGGCAACAGTATCATGTAGAATGGGATTGTGTGCATGGATAATATCAGATCCATGGAAGTTGAAGTCCTGCAGCATGCCCCACAATATCATCAAAGGTCATATAATATCTGCCAGCCAGTTTTGAGTGGTAGCAGCTCCAGCTTGGAATATTTGAAGATTATTCAAGTTTAGGCAAGGAGCTGTAAGCTTATGCTTCTGGTCTGCACCAGTGAAGATCTATAATTTTTGGGGTTTTTTGTTTTGCAAAATTATCTCCCTTGACCAGGTGAAGACTTGAATGTGTCTAAAATGATTTAGCTACTAGAAACAAAGATTTCATTTCCTGAGTAGAGGTAAAAGACAAACATATTTTAATTATATTATTTAAAATTTAATTCCACTTCTGGTACACATGTATATACATGTATAAAATACATACAAAATGAACTGCATACAGAATAACACAAAGAATAGGTACATGTATTGTTATGATTGGCTTAACTTTAACTGCTGGAGATATTTTCTAATTTGAGGGAAATGTGCAATCATACTGAATTTATTTTCATAATTTCATTTATTTTCATAATCAGCAACATAAAGAAGATGAGCAAGCGGAGTTTTACAACATAATATAATAACCATCATGGGTCTCCTTCGGTTTAGTGTAGACATATATACCCTTGAATATCTGTTACCATGATTTAGTCATATTGTCTGTAATACATTGATGGAATAAACATAATTTCTGATAGTATTATTAATTGTATGTTGTTTATGATTAAGATGATGAACCATTTGTCATATGGGGAACCTACGACTGTCACTCATGCGATTTCCAATAGGGCTTGCCATGGTTTCCGACAAAATTTTGAGGCCACATTTCAATAATTTCAAAAAATCCTCGCAGCAACGACAGTGCGACTATATCAGGGGTGCGAGACCGGTTAATTTATGGCAACATTTTTTTAATCGCTTCTCCTCATGGGACAATGCTTTTTTGTCGCATTGATCAGCCGGGCCAAATTTTTTTTTGTTGAGGTTCAAAAACAAAAATATGACGATTTGACCAGCCAGAGCCTCAGTTGCACAAAATTGACTATAACTCCCATCCCAAGCCTTGAAAACATGTATCTTATTGCATATGCACACAATATAAATAGCATCCTCATTCTCAGGCTGAGGAGTGGACAATAACGACAACAACAAAATCACACACCCAAGTCTGTTTGTGTAGGAAGATGATGGGGACCAACAGGGGACCCAATGGATATTTAAGTTAATTGCAATTATGTTCTAATTTGTTGCACTCAAACGAACACAAATTATTTATCATTTCAACAAACGCTCTCATTCTTCTCAGCTTTTTATTCACCATAGAGTGGCCGGAGCCGTGAAGCCCGACCTCCTTCGATAGACAAAGAAAGGCAAGAAAGGTTACACTCGAAAACTCGAGAATGGTAATCATATCCAAAAGCATGAAAGATGCTTTGAGAATTCTCCTTTTCCCAATTCGAAAGAAAATTATGTTAGGTAAACAGTCGTTTTCTCTAGATTACTTTCACACAACAAAACCTCCAGCTCGACTGTTGCAATAAACCCTCTAGGTAATCGTTCTGCCATCGCTAGTACATCTAGATGGGTGTATATTAATATCGTTCAAAAATATTACCTGCTGTCAATTTGACCTATCAAATAATGAAAACGCAACATCAAAACTGCTTCTTTTCATCAAGATGAAACAGAATCAGATCTATTGCCCGTCCGACTATTTAAAACCAATCCGGTATCATAAGCAAATTTGCCATTCGGCTGTTTGCTGCCATTGGCCGCCATTCGGCTGTTTCCTGCCAATCGGCCGTTCGCCGCCATTCGCTGCCATTCGGCTATCAGCCGCCATTCGGCTATCAGCTGCCATTCGGCTGCTATTGGTTGCCATTCGGCTATCAGCTGCCATTCGGCTGCTATTCGTTGCCATTCGGCTATCAGCTGCCATTCGGCTGCTATTCGTTGCCATTCGGCTATCAGCTGCCATTACTCCAGAAAAAGAAAAATTATGAAGTCCATGTAGATCTTTTAATAGTTTCATCACTATTTGCATGAATTCTGTACTTCATTTCTCCAAGGGACTTTGTCGAAAAGAAATAAATAACTGACCGCCATACAGCTGTCGATTGCCATACAGCTGTCGATTGCCATTCATCTGCCCTTCAGCACATTAGAAAACAAAACATTCATTCATTAAAATCTACATCTTCCACAATTTTTTTTTGTTTTTTTCATGTCCACAGGACGTCAAGATCCAAACGCCAAGACTCTTAAGACGAAGTATTATTTGTATCAATTTATGTAAGCTTACTTCGAATAGAACTATCTCTGGTTAACTTTATAAAACGAAAACTGAAGAAATACTTTCTGGAAAACTTCAGTAGCCAAAAAGCAGCGCAAAAAAATTCAATCGGACTTTAATAGCATCACAATGAACGAAATAGCTTTTCCCAACAAATACTCATTAACGAAACCCAAAGTGGAGCAAAACGGCACAAGTTTCTGTATATTTTACCATCTTACTAAAATAATTTTCAACATAATCTTGATTCAACGTCACACGATCTCTGTCGCAATGAACATGAAAACGGGATTTACAAAATAAGAAGTCCTAATCTAAACACAAGAGCGATTTAACGTCACATTCAGCAATAAGGTAAGTAAACAATCTTAAAGTGACAGACCACACCGAAGACCTGTTGCATACATATTACCTGTTGCATTTTTTTTTTTTTTTTAATGTAAACCGATAGCTCTTGAATACTTTAAAATCGAATTTTCCCTCTTTCCACTAAAATATCTTCTAAACTGCACGACTGCTCGATAAAAGGAAACTCTCACAACTTAAAATCTATACAGCTGATCAAGATAGGTCTACAAAAATTATCAGTAGTATCATCCAAACTGTACTGGCTGTTAGTATTAGGTAATTCCTGTGAAGTATTTCAAGCGGAGAGCATAGCTCTCCAAACACTGCCAAGTACTGGCGAATAGACGGCAAAGCCTTCAAAACCTATTGTTTCACAGCTTTGAACAGTGTCACTACACTCTTCTAAATAGTCCATGAGCCAGACCAGATATCGGTACCACCTGGGGTGGCAAATTCTCATTATGTTTTTTTGGAAGCCCTATATCCATAGATAATAAAAAACTTTGAAAGCAGTCCGGGACTCACAGCTTAATGGTAGTAATCGCCTCTTAAATATGGACACCCGAGTCCAATCTGAGGGACCAGATTTGGGGGTAGGGGAAATATAAAGTTAAATAACTTTGTACGTAATGGTGATATAGTGACATTTGGCCACTCGAAATGTTGGTAATCAGATCCTCTATATTTTGGCATCTCTTATGTGCTAATATGTCAATTATGTAGGTCACCAGAGGTCAAAAGGTCACGAAATCTGAACCCTGAATAAAACGTGACAACCTGTAGGAAAACTCCCTGCAGATACCATACCAATGTCATTTTCTTAACGTAAATGGGTTCAAATGGAAGCCAAGAAGTACCAAAGTCTATAATAAGTCGAAACAAGTGCAGTTTATTATTATTTAGACTATGGCACAGAACTGTTTTTGAAGTATTTTCAAAATGGTCTTTTTCTTGCGCTAAAAACAGGCAAAATTGTATGAAGTTGGACAGCTTGAAATTAGTTGCATATTTTGAGAAATAACTACTCTAAATGGTAATGGCCATGTCTTAGGTCTATTCAGGGATTAGTTAAGCTACATTTCGAGGTAATTAGGTCACCAGAGGTCAAGGTCAAAGATTGCCAATTATTAATTTTCTACATTTTTACTTGGGAATTTCATATTACAATGTATTTACATTGCAACAAGTTTCAAGTATAGAGCATCAGAGACATCGCTGGTGCACCCTGTACCGTATAGCCCGTAGGGCATAGGGTATACCAGGATGCAAGTGCACCAGGTATGGTGTCCGCAGGGGTCAAAGGTCAATCGTCCTCTAAATCCCCTTTATTGCTTGTTAAGGCGCTGAGACGGGCGTTAAGGCGTAACGATAGAGCGTTAAGGCGTTGAGACAGGCGTAACGACGGGCGTTGACGGCATCACTGCATTTCGATGTATTGGTGGCAATTCCATGAAAATCAGAGCTTCTGAGCTAGTTCACCAGGGCGTTGAAGCGTTAAGCTAAGCGTTGAT
The DNA here is from genome assembly GCA_036873755.1 of Hanleya hanleyi. Classification (NCBI taxonomy): domain Eukaryota; kingdom Metazoa; phylum Mollusca; class Polyplacophora; order Lepidopleurida; family Hanleyidae; genus Hanleya; species Hanleya hanleyi. Next base: position 35,244 of record JAVTVY010009557.1, read on the forward strand.
GAGCCTTACTGTCTATAAATGCAAGCGTATTCACAAATCTACTGGGCTGGCAAACTCTCGTTATGTTTTTTTGGAAGTCCTATATCCATAGATGCAAAAAAACTTTGAAAGCAATCCGGGACTCGCAGCTTAAAGGTAGTAATCACCTCTTAAAGATGGACACCGGAATCCAATCTGAGAGACTAGATTTTGGGGTAGGGGAAATATAAAGTTGAATAACTTTGCAAGTGATGGTGATATAGTGACATTTGGCCACTCGAAATGTTGGTAATCTGATCCTCTATATGTTGGTATCTGTTATATGCTAATATACCAATTATGTAGGTCACCAGAGGTCAAAGGTCACGAAATCGGACCCCTGTCTAAAACGTGACTACCTGTAGGAAAACTCGCCGCAGATACCATACCAATGGGACTTTCTTAATCTCAATGGGTTCAAATGGAAGCCAAGAAGTATCCAAGTCTATAATAAGTCTAAACAAGTGGAGTTTATTATTATTGAGACTGTGGCACAGAACTGTTTTTGACGCATTTTCAAAAATGGTCTTTTTATTGCGCTAAAAACAGGCAAAATTGTATGAAGTTGGACAGCTTGAAATTAGTTGCATATTTTGACAAATAACTACTCGAAATGCTAATGGTCATGTCTTAGGTCTATTCAGGGATTAGTTAAGCTACATTTCGAGGTAATTAGGTCACCAGAGGTCAAGTTCAAAGATTGTCAATTATTAATTTTCTACATTTTTACTTGGGACATCCATATTACGATGTATTTACATTGCAACCAGTTTCAAGTATAGAGCACCGGAGCCATCGCTGGTGCACCCTGTACCCTATAGCCCGTAGGGCATAGGGTACACCAGGATGCGAGTCCACAGGGGTCAAAGGTCAATCTTCCTCAAAACACCCTTTATCGCTCGTTAAGGCGCTGAGACGAGAGTTAAGGCGTAAAGATAGGGCTTTAAGGCACTGAGACGGGTGTTGACAGCGTCACTGCATTTCGATGCATTGGTGGCAATTCCATGAAAATCAGAACTTCTGAGCTAGTTCACCAGGGCGTTGAAGCGTTAAGCTAAGCGTTGATGAGCGTTACTGTCTATAAATGCAAGCGTATTCCCAAAACACGCACAGTTGACGTTCAACCGTCAACATGGCTTATACTTGCTCTTAAGTGCGAACGATACGATATGATGCGACACGAGAAAAATATACATGTGATTGAAGACTCCGAGGCACAAGAACCCGATACAGAGACTGATGAGAGTCCATCGACTGATACCGAAGCAGAGATTGCTGAGAGTCTATCCACTGATACCGAAACAGAGATTGCTGAGAGTCTATCTAGTGATACGGAGAGCTTGACCTCAGATAGTCAGCGTACGTCCGAGGAAAGTGAGGCAGAACCTACCTTCTGGGATCGTATTGTGAGAGCAGCTATCAATACTCACGCTGCAGCAAAGATGGACGCCGGACAGGATAACTTGCAACAGCCAATGCACCCCGGCATCAGGAAAACCTCAGATAACCAGCCTACGTCCAAGGAAATTGAGGCATAGTATTGTGAGAGCATCTATCAATATTCACGCCGCAGCAATCGAGGACGCCGGACACGATTAACTTACAACAGGCATACACCCAAATGCGCCCCGGCATCAAGAGAACAGCCATGACGATCTATGAACAGTATACCTTACTATCGCTTGAAATGAAAGGCGACCCCACGCACAGGTCCATCATGAAAACCAAGCGTCACTTGGAAGAGGATATGGGGCTACCACCCACCGAGGCCCTGAAAAATGCGATCAGGATGCACAAACAACTCTTTCAGGACATGCTGCCTCAGTGGTATCCTGAGGCTGGTTATCTGAGGTCAAACTCGCCGTATCACTAGATAGAATCTCAGCAATCTCTGTTTCGGTATCAGTCGATGGACTCTCATCAGTCTCTGTATCGGCTTCTTGTGCCTCGGGGTCTTCAATCCCATGTATATTTTTCTCGTGTCGCATAATATCTTAACGTGTGGTGAACGTGCGTTCGCACTTAGAGCAAGTATAAGCCATGTTGATGGATGAATGTCGACTGTGCGTGTTTTGGTAATAACCTTGCTTTTATAGACGGTAACGCTCATCAACGCTTAGCTTAACGCTTCAACACCCTGGTGAACTAGCTCAGAAGCTCTGATTTTCATGGAATTGCAACCAATACATCGAAATGCAGTGACGGCCGTCAAAGCCCGTCGTTACGACTTAACACCCGTCTCAACGCCTAACGCCCTATTTTTACGCCTTAACGCCCCTTTACGAGTGATAAAGGGGATTTGGAGGACGAGTGACCTTTGACCCCTGTGGACACCCATACCTGGTGCACTCGCACTCTGGTTTACCCTATGCCCTACGGGCTATACAGTACAGGGTGCACCAGCGATGTTTCTGATGCTCTATACTTGAAACTAGTTGCAATGTAAATACCTTGTAATATGAAAGTCCCAAGTAAAAATGTAGAAATTTAATAATTGGCAATCTTTGACCTTGACCTCTGGTGACCTAATTACCTCGAAATGTAGCTTAACTAATCCCTGAATAGACCTAAGACATGACCATCAGCATTTGGAGTAGTTATTTGTCAAAATATGCAACTAATTTCAAGCTGTCCAACTTCATACTATTTTACCTGTTTTTAGCGCAATAAAAAGACCATTTTTGAAAATGCGTCAAAAAACAGTTCTGTGCCACAGTCTAAATAATGATGAACTGCAGTGGTTTAGACTGATTATAGACTTTGGTACTTCTTGGCTTCCATTTGAACCCATTTAGGTTCAGAAAATCCCACTGGTATGGTATCTGCAGCGAGTTTTCCTGCAGGTTGTCACATTTTAGACAGGGCTCAGATTTCGTGACCTTTTGACCTCTGGTGACCTACATAATTGACATATTAGCATATAACAGATACCAACATATAGAGGATCAGATTACCAACATTTCGAGTGGCCGAATGTCACTATATCACCATTATTTGCAAAGATATTCAACTTTATATTTCCCCTACCCCCGAATCTGGTCCCTCAGATTGGACTCGGGTGTCCATCTTTAAGAAGTGATTACTACCACTAAGCTGTGTGTCGCGGATTGCTTTCAAAGTTTTTTTTCATCTCAGGATATAGGACTTTCAAAAAAACATAATGAGAATTTGCCACCCCAGGTGGTACCAATTGATGAAATTTTGGGGTCTGGCTCATGGACTAAAAAGGCGGCCAACCAAAAACACGATCAATCGTCGAGTATTATTTTCCATAAATAAAAAAAAAAACAGATCGCAAAATTGCTGCAATAGTTTACCAAGTCACAAATAAAGAAATTCAGCATAGAAGAACTACCGCAAATATGGATATTCAGCTATTATCACATCAATTAATATAAACTTGTTTGGGTTATTTGAGCTGGTTTATTTGATTGTTCATAAAAACCCATAAAAATACTAACTGATATACCCTGTAAAGTAAAACTCCTGCATAGAATTACATTTACGTGGAGAAGTTCATTATACCACTGTTGCCGTAAACAATTACGTAATAAACCAATTTAATATGGCCGTTAACTATCAACAACAATGTACCTCTCATTTACTTACCACTATGACCTACATGTAATACACTCCAAACTTTATGATAAAATAATAAAAATAAATCGTTAACCGATTTACCGCATAAATACCTAGCTAAACAGGACCACGACGACAATTCATTTCATCCACTACAGCACTATAGCCCTGGGGTTACTACCTTAGACAGTTGAACATAAAATAGCGATTTCTTCTTTTAAGTTTTTATCTGGAGATTCACTATAATGGCACAAAATAGAACCTACGCTTTACGTGGACCAGTCCTCCATACAAGACGCTGGGGATTAGCGGCATAATAATAGCTGCGAGATTTCTTGCTTGCGACATTAATTGCTTACGACGAACGTCAAAAATAAACTAACTTTAAGCAACAGGTTGGTCCTTCAACGCAATCGAGAAACAGCAGCAAATCATAAAATCCGTCATAAAATACTAACAAGACAAAAAACCAGAGCATCAATCCTATTCTACGATCCTATTCAGTCAATGTCCCATTTAAGACCACAGGTAAATAAACACTGGTCCTTCATGGAAATAAATTTCTAAGTGGCAACAACGCCGAAAGTGTTCAACACACCAGCCCAATAGATTATAACATTTTCTCTGCCTAACCGACGTGGGCAGCGACAATATCGGAACAGGGAACCGTATTTGCTTATGGAAAACCGGATAAATCAGATTATGGACAGATTTTCCTATAAAATCGCTAATACACAACTGGCATCCTGTCACGCTTAACTAGCATAGCACCAGGTTGTAGGTCTGATCCAAATAAAAACAATACACGTCGGCCACGTCATGAAAGCAAAAAAGACAAAAAATTGCAAGCCGTATGACATATGGCAAAGGGCCTTTTTTTTATGCCGAATGTCGTGGAATTAGTCTGTCAATACTATGACACAGAAGACTGTATGCAACACTACATTATGCAGACTAAGAGTACAGTACAGAATGAAATCATGCGAACAATAACTTGAATAAGTTTACTTATCGGATCATAGTCATACTGTCGCTGGTGACCGGATTAAGCCACGATGTAAAGTTATCGTTACAGGAAACAACGTCCTCTCTGGAGCGGCCTTCACGTAAAGCTGTTCAGTGCAGTCTGCCAAAGAGGAAAATGGTTTATGTAAGACGACGTTAAATTTCACTATCAACATTCAAATGACAATAATCGGCTCGGGTCCGCTATACACCAAACAATAGAAAATTGATTATAGAACCACTAGATCACACTGAACTGGTTGGAAAGACCAGAAATGGATCAAAATAAAGTAATCTAACAAGAACTAAAATACGCTTGGCCAAATCCAGCGCCGTGTTACGCATACGACGTAGACACAGGAAACAAACTGCTAAGTTAGTCGATTATAAAATGGTCAGGAATTGGAAAAATTAACGAAACATAATAAGTCGAATAAAACAAATGCTTAGAATCCAAAACATAATCAAAACTGCCGTAATAAGAGAAATACTTATCCAGGTTATGCGACCAGCGATGAACTTTCTGTCCAATAAACGACATCAGAAAAGGCTCCATGTCGGCAAGAGTATTCGCTCTCCAGTGGAAGATAACCAGTCACGATGGAAAATAGACGGTCCGTATGTCAACGGTATATGGTGATTACATGCTGCAAACGTGGACAGACACAGAAATGTGTGAATAAATGGTATACCAGTACGCGCGGTCAGAGCTGGCTGGGCTTCGATGAAAACCTCATTCAGACAACCCTCTCTTATAGGTCATCTCTTCGCCGCCTAACTTCATTTGCTTATTGCACATTAGCATGACATACCCAGTCATATTAGCCTATTCTTATTCCAAGTCGTCTACACGCGCATTAGCATATCAATTCGAGCTCTGTACCAATAATAAATATATGAGCCGTCGCCCCTGGTGTGATTATTGAGGCAGATTAGTCTCCCTTGATGTGACCTTTCATATGTTATTTCAACCTGTAACCATTTCGGTCATCTATACGCGGTCATTTGCGTACACTTCGCCATCCATAAGATGGCTTGCGAATCCAACCTGTAACCATCTCGGTCATCTATACGCGGTAAGACTGACCCTGGGATCGTGTGTATCCATTTCAGACTACTTTCGGCACCTGCTAGAGGGAATTTCCAGAAATCAATACCACGTGACTTCGTCAGCCAATCAGCTAAAGTCTACCGACGTAACCCCAACGTAACCCGCCATTTTCGAGTCATGTGATGATCTACTTGTTCAAAATTACAGATCTACCACACCTCTTGGATGATACGAAAGTTATTCATACCTATATATTTTGTAAGCCCAGGCAATATCTGAGTAGTAGTATAAGAGCATTTCAGCGATACTTGACCTCAGAAATTTGCATATTTTGTGGAGGACACGTGGAGGTCACACGCGACAGCCAATCAGAAGCGAGTATTCTGTCACATGGGGTCATTGTGGTGGGGTGGTGGATGGTGGGTTTAAGATGGCGGTTGTGGTGGGGTGGTGGATGGTGGGTTTAAGATGGCGGTTGTGGTGGGGTGGTGGATGGTGGGTTTAAGATGGCGGTTGTGGTGGGGTGGTGGATGGTGGGTTTAAGATGGCGGTTGTGGTGGGGTGGTGGATGGTGGGTTTAAGATGGCGGTTGTGGTGGGGTGGTGGATGGTGGGTTTAAGATGGCGGTTGTGGTGGGATGGTGGATGGTGGGTTTAAGATGGCGGTTGTGGTGGGGTGGTGGATGGTGGGTTTAAGATGGCGGATTGTAGAAAAACGTATAAAAGCAGGCGATTTTTAGGGGTGTATTCATTGCACTACCTGCCTGATTGACCTCACCAGCCTACCTGCCTGATTGACCTGACCAGCCTGTCTGCCTGCCTGTCTGCCTGCCTGCTTGCCTATCCGCTTGTATGAGACGAAAGCATGAGACGTGGAGAAGATTTTCCCTGGGATCCAGCAGCACCTCCGGTTGAAGTCTTGCCTGAAGACGAGCGTGTCAGGGCCATTTATCGACGTCACTGGGCTACCATACGCCATTGTTTTCACCGTGACCGTCGTCTATTGGACTTGTATAACTATCGATTGCAGGACCTCACGTATTTGTCTACCTATGCCGAGAATATTTTCACAGATCAGGTGACAGCGTTCAAGTTGAATATGACATTCGGGTACATTTTACGGCACAAGGAGACGGACCAGGTGCGGTATTATTATCCCAGCAATAATACCTATGTGTTTGATCAGCCGTTCACGGTGACGGATGCGATTTCTCTGGAGCCACTCATCGACCAACTGACTACGTTGGATCCATTGGAATGGGCCCGGCTGCAACGCCCCAATACCCAATGGCATGTGGAAATGGTGACCAACGTCACATTTTTCGTCACGAAAATGAGAGATCATCCTATCGGTGCTCCTGTACTACTACCCCCGTGGTTGTTTCATCGAAAAGGCCTGTATGCATTAACAGTAGGGCAAAAGGGGCCCTACAAAGACCGGAAATGTCTGTTTGGGTGTTTGGCCGTGCATGTGGACGAGTGTCATCCCCGGTCTTGTGACAGAGTGGCCAATGACTATTGGGAACAGTATTTACAGCAGCAAGACTTGGATAAGCGGCACTTCCGTGGAGTGCCGTTCAAGAATTTGGATGACGTGGAAACACTGTTCAACATCAATATCTTTGTATACCGATTACGATGCGAGGAGGAGGATACATTTGTGGCTGAATTGGTTCGTCGTTCAACAGAACGGTATGCTTCTACGATGAAAGTCAATGTGTTCGACGACAATGGCGTGAGTCATTTTTCGCTGATCTACAATATGAGCCAGTACGCTCAGTCTTTCAGTTGTGTCCAATGCCATCGGGTGTTTCACCGTTCCTTCAACTTACATCGCCACGAGAAAATCTGTGACAACAGTGTCAAGCGAGTATATCCGGGTGGTGTGTATCATAATACGTCTACTATTTTCCAGGAACTGGCCGATGAGGGTGTGATGATACCGGAGGCGGATCGTTATTTTCCCTACCGGGCGTGTTACGATTTTGAGGCCCTGTTGGAGCCCATGGACATGTTTTCAGCGAAAACGCAGTGGACGCAGCGCCATATTCCTCTGAGTGTGAGTATTTCAAGCAACGTACCTGGCTATGACGCTGCACCTGTATGTTTCGTGTCCACGGGGGATTCCCATGAGTTGATCACCCGCATGATGGAGTATTTAGAAGAAGTCAGTGCGGCTAGTACAGAACTATTGGTGTCCAAGTTCCAGGACGTACTGGACCAACTGGACGATTGGATTCCTATACCGGGTGTAGCGTTTAGTGACGATGAAGAGTCCGAGTCGGAGTCGGAGTCGGAGCCCGAGTCGCAGCCCCTGCAGTCGCAGGATGTGCCTTTACCGAAACCGTATGCGGAGAAATTGAAAGTGCGCTTCCTACAATATCTAGGCCAGTTACCGGTGCTAGGTTTCAACTCGGGACGATATGATTTGAACATGGTGAAGGAATTTCTTTACCCCTACTTGGCCCAGGCCAATACCATCAAGTCCATCATCAAGAAGATCAATAATCATATGGCCCTCACTACCACATCACTGCATTTCCTGGATGTACGGAACTACTTAGCTCCTAATTGTAGCTATGATCAGTGGGTCAAGGCGTATAACTGTGCACAAACCAAAGGGAGGTTCCTTTACACGTATATATCAACGCTCGACCGTTTGCAGGAAACACAGTTGCCACCCCGGGATGCCTTCTTTGATGATTTGAAGCAAGTGGAATGTCCGGAAGACACGTACCGTGAACTACAGCAGGTATGGAACGATCAACATATGCACACCTTGCGAGATTTCCTGATATGGTATAATAACCTAGATGTGGTTCCTTTCCTGGAAGCGACCGAGAAAATGGTTCAACTCTTTCGTCGCCAGATGCACGTCGACATCTTCAAGGAGTGCTTGAGTTTACCGGGTCTAGCGCTTCGCCATCTTTTTCAAGAGTGTGCTACGTACTTCTCGCTGATACAGCAAAAAGATGCAGACATGCATGATTGTCTAAAGCACAACATTGTCGGCGGACCGAGTCTTATTTTTCACCGTTACCACTCTCCCCAGTGGAAAACCCTGTGCTAAGATCATCGGTTTCGATGCCAATGCCTTGTACCTGTGGTCGCTGGCCCAACCTATGCCCAGTGGCCATTATACACGTTGGTTGGTGGAAGGTGGACATTTTACACCGCAACGTACACCCTACAAGCATTTGGCTGATCAGTGGTTGGATTGGGAAGCCTATCGACGGGCAATTTATATACGACACCAGACCAACGCCACAGAGAAGCGGATAGGAGATCGTCGACTCCCCGTCGATGGGTTTGCCCTGGTGGGTGGGACACCGACCGTATTTCAATTTTACGGTTGCTATTGGCACGGCCACGGATGTCATTTCAGCGCTGGACGCTTCAACGAACGACGTGGAAAAACACCGGAAGAATTACGGGAAGAAGTGGTGGAGAACGGTGATTATGTGAAAGAGAGAGGATACCATCTGATTGAAATGTGGAAGTGTGAATTTCACACGATGTGCCAGGCCCTGCCCCATTTACGACGTTTCCTAAAAGAGCGCGAGTACCCCTTGAGTCGTCGGCGACTTCTGAGTCTGCCACAGATGTTCGACGTCATTCGTTCGGGGGACCTCTACGGCTTTGTCGAATGTGATTTGCATGTTCCCGACACTCTCAAGCCTCTCTTCGCCCAGTGTCCTCCCATCTTTAAGAACACGCTGGTGGGTCGGGCTGATATTGGGGACACCATGAGGGCCTATGCGGAGCAACACGAGTGTTTGCCTCAACCTCGACGGATGTTGATTGGTAGTATGTGGGCCGAGAAAATCTTGCTGGGCACTCCCTTAATGCAGTGGTACATGAACCACGGTTTGGAAATTACCCAAATATACCAAGTGATACAGGACGTACCCGACGCTTGTTTTGCGGAGAATGCCGACATGGTGACGTCGGCCCGTCGTCAAGGTGATGAATACCCGAGTGAGGCCATCATCGGTGAATGTTGGAAGTTGACTGGCAATGGTTATTATGGAAAAACGGTCACGAACCAGGATAAGCACGTCAACGTGAACATTTGTACTACTGCCCAAGCCCGCAAAAAAGTGAATTCTCCTGTTTCGGTCCGTGGAGGTCATCGATGACGACACCTATGAAGTCACTTCAGCCAAGAAGACTATCCGTTACAACCTACCCCTGCAGATTGGATGTATGGTATACCAGGTGGCCAAGCTCAGGATGCTGCAGTTTCTCTATGATTTCATGGGTGTGTATTTTAATCCATCAGACTGGCAACTCATGGAAATGGATACCGACTCGGCCTACATGGCCGTCTCTAATGCGGATTGGGAGACCCTGGTGAAACCGGAGTTACGTACCCAGTATGAAGCGGAACGCGACCAGTGGCTACCTCGACGTGACCATTACCAGTACGATAAGCGTACGCCGGGCCTCTTCAAGCTGGAGTGGAGTGGGAATGCTATGATTGGTCTCTCCTCCAAGACGTATTACTGTTACGGAGGAGACGAAAATAAGTTTAGCTGCAAAGGGGTGAGCCGGCGCGATCCCAACATCGACAAAGCCTTGTACTTGAACGTGCTACAAAGCCAGGCCAGTGCCAGTGGCACTAACCGAGGATTTCGGGTGGTGGACCACCAGATGCGGACGTACATTCAGCAACGAGACGCCTTTACTTTCTTTTACCCGAAACGGAAAGTGTTGGCCGATGGTGTGAGCACCATTTACTTGGACTTGTGAACAATGTCGAACTATAACTGTTGATACACCAGTTAAAAAACTGTAAAAGTCAGGATGGCCGAGTGGTCTAAGGCGCCGGTATTAAGTGCTGGTCGGCATTGCCGTACGTAGGTTCGAATCCTACTCCTGACAGAACTTTTTTTGTACCTTAATCCTACCACTACTACTATTCTATTTGTACCCTGTATTCTATACATTCTTGTGGACTTAAATAAAAAAAAATAAGTCAAACCCCCATCATTTTTTGTGTTTTTTCATCAATTTTTATTCAACATCAATGAACGTCAGAACAACAACGTCATAACAATAACGTGATAATAAAAAAACAAGTGGCCTGCGCGCAGTGCATTTTAAGTTAACCAGAGAAATGGAGCATGCACATTAAAACGAGAGGCCGTCCAGTCATAGACCAGGACATCACGGTCTTCGGCTTGACAA